>JAUMHD010016526.1:0-59072 GCA_032359135.1 Ulvella scutata
CCCTAACCCCTAACCCCTAACCCCTACCCCTAACCCCTAACCCCTAACCCCTAACCCCTAACCTCTAAAACCTAACCTCTAAAACCTAAAACCTAAACCCTAAAACCTAAAACCTAAAACCTAAACCCTCAACCCTCAACCCTAAACCCTAACCCCAGCAGAAATCGAGTGTGTTTGTGAACGTACACAAATTATAAAGAAACATTCAGAGTTCACACTGCTACCGTTGCATAACAACCTCTCGCAGTGTTCATCAGTGTAGCGTCAAAATGTCTAACCAAGCTGTCCAATTAGAAGCAGCAGAGGAAGGCATGCCGATGAATGCAAAAGCAGCTCTGGCCTGCCTGCCATATTCTCGACAGCAGATCAACGGTTTTTGGCACAAGGTGTGCTTTGTATGATGCGGTTACGGTATGTAGCCACTGTAGTGCAAGGCGTCGCATTCTTTAGTGAGCAAGCATGTCACGAGTCTGCAGAAACAGCTGGGTCTGGTTCGCGTTCTCGCATTACCATTATTGTCCTGATTGCCGACTTTGCGTTTTCGTTTTCATCCTGTAGAAGTTTCTGGATTTTGTTGCAGGACAGGAAGAGGTCGGATAGGATGGCGGCCGTTTTCGATATCATGGGCAAAAATCAACCTGCTGGGGTGGAGCTCCTCGTGAAGGGCACGTACATCCGACTGACAATCGAAACGTTCCAAGCTTCCGTTGTTACAATTCTGCCTGGAATTAGAATCCCGGAAAGGTAGCCGTTCTTCGTTCTAAGTTTGCCCTGGTTGCGCTGCAGTAGTCGAGGTTCACAACGCAGCCTTCAACTCGTTTAAATTTGTACTGCGCGAGTGCGCCTTCGCAGCTATGAACGCTCCTTTGAGAACAGCTGAACACGTGCAAATCTGTGCTCAGTAACAACGGACGATGCCGCACAGGGTGAAGAATCGCCCACGTTATTTTCAGCATGCTACGTGGGTGTACATTTGGCCTCGATATTCCCACCATGAAGCTACAAGGGGACTAACTTCGTACTCTGCATTCTTCGGAAATCCAATTCAGTGATGCTTGAAATATACAGGTTTCCTTTGAGTGGAGATGTAGTTCGCAACGAGCGGAGAGATATGCGGCGTGGTGGTTCGTGGGGGCGAGTGGAGCTGACACATGAAGGAGTTGTAGTGCACTCACAGTGGAAAGCTCCTTTTGCCGGATCCGCACGAGAAATTTTCAAACTTGTGAACCCACACGAGCTGCACACAGTGACGGAGATGTGGGTAGGTGAGCAGATGTGCAAGAGCACGCAGGTGTTCACCCGCCAGGACGACCAGGGTGACGAGGCACACCACCACTCTCTGCACGACGAATAGTTTGCTTCGGTACATCTGCGCAGCATGCATACAAGTGCCCACATCTTTCAGGTCCTTCACCAGGACGTCAGGTTCGGGGACCACGTCCGGAAGCATTCTTGCTGCCATGCACATGCCTAGGGGTTTTGCAGCCGGGGGAAACGGCATGAATCGCGCCGCCACATGCACGTGGAAGCAGGGCATTAAAGGACGATGACTGCTTGTTTCAAAAGCATGATTCTGTTTCCGTTGTTCAGCTCTCAGATTTGTTTCAGTGAAGCTTGAACTGCACAGAATCGTGGCGCATGGTGACTGTGAAGTGCCCCCACCGCAGCCCTGCACTGTGTTGCTGACTTCGGTCTGCCTCGCAGTCCGCCATAGCACCGATGTAATCTCACCCCTGAGAGAAGCTTCATCCATATCGTGACCAGTAGGAGTGCACCATTGTGCATGTGAGTGGGTTGCATACTGCCATAATTTTGATACCTTCCTGGGCGTCATCACTTATGACATGCACGCATGCTCAGCTGAATTGCATACGGACTTCACTGTGTCCTGGCACCATGCAATCGCTTCCCGCAGTAACCACATCTAAACGTGAAGATCGAGTGTGGCCGACACATGCATGCCGGCTGTTGGCCACGAGCCTTGTTTCCAGTTGTCCCACTGCACCGAGATCTTTGCCAGGAAATCTGAATATGCGCAGTGTTTCGGCCCGGCTGCCTCTGACCACCTGAACAGGTCGATTCCTGCCTGCCCAGATTTACAAACCTGCGTGCCTCGACCACAGTGCAAAAAGAATCGTACACAGACACCCATCTCTCTGACATCAATACTGGCGACACGAGGTGTCACATGCTGGAGAAGAAGGCTTTGTGCATGAACCCCTGTTGGGTATGGCGTCGTTCCCTATTAGTGTGTTTGTTGGTCATGCTGCATGTACAGGAATGGTGTGGCAACCCCTCGCGCAGCACGCAAGGTCGAGTTTCCATGCAGCCATCAATAGCCTGTGAAACATAACCCGTGGAAGTGCTGTCGTTCAGGCACACACTATGTAGGTGCTAGGTGCTTGCATGCATGGGGGCAGGAGGCAGGGGGGCAGGCGCATTGCACGCCTGAGAAGGGCTGGAAGTGAACTCGCACAAGCCGCACAAACATGCGTTGTGTACATTTTCTGTAATTTGTTGTTTTACAACTATTTTACAAATGCAGTGTTGGGGTTTTCGATTAATGGGGTGCCCCTATACTACGGCAATTAGCACCCCATGTTCTTCTATTCATGGCGTGTTCGTTACCTCACTATTGGGGAAAGTAACACCCATGTTCTTACACTGCATGATTCAGATTCACACTCCTTTCCACCAGCTCTGCAATGTAGCAAGCCCATAGTGACGGATGTGTGCATGCTGCTATGTCGATTCAGATGATTGTGCAAAGTAACACCAGCGTGGGTTCTCGTCGTTGATCCGATGAACTATGGAAGTGAGAGATTACATCGACAGGACTGTAGAACTAGAAATTGTGTCCAGGCAGCAAGCAGGCAGAAGTGCATAAGGCAGAGCTACCAGAACCAAGAAAACGTAGTGACCGCCACTAGCAACTAGCAACCCAGAATCGAACCTGAACACATCAGAAACTGGCAGTAAATAGTAAATGAACTATAGAAGTAGTAGTTTGTGTTCCCCCTTCAGGAGTATCGCCAGGCACAACCGTCAACGTGTGATGTACCATGATGTGCACAAGCATACTTGCAATCAGTATACGCGTGCTCTCACTTCTCTGGGAATATGGCTTTACATTGGTACACTTAGGCTGCACCGTTGTAGTCATGACTCCATGGAGACAATGGGTATGCTCCGGAAAAGTAAACGAATGCCAAATTTGAATTCATTACGAAATAGCGCACAGGTTGTGTCTTGAGTTTGAAATTCACGCTGTGGAACCTTTTACACTAATTACAGAACACATGTGTTCATCTTACGATTGTTTTTGCGAGCTTCACTCTGACTGGGGGCCGTGAGTGGCTGACCTTCAGGGCACATGCATGAACACATGCATGAGCCCTACTGAAGCTTCTCGAAGCTTCAAGTGAACCAGAAATCAGATCCAGCATCCTTTACGGTGCCCAAGTACCCGCACTACCTGTGCCACCAGGTTAGTGTTTGGAAGTGGAGCCTGCTGTCCATGTTTCAGGGCAGATCCACCAACTGTGCTCGACAGGAATGATCGCGGCAGTTCCATTGATACAAGACACTATGACACACTCACTCATCAAGAATAGCAACAAGTTGATCATGGATGCATCAACTTGCTACTAGCAAGGTAGAGCCTTTTTACATGGCCACGCATGCATGCCACAGCACTTCCTCGCCTGTGGAGCCTCCATGTTTACATTGATGAAAGAAGTATGCAGAACGACTTATCTAGCCAATGTGTTCTACAATTGTGCAGGGTGGTCGAAGTAGTGCCGTTTAGGCACTGTTGTTTCTTAAATTCTCACCAGCAGCTCTGGCGGAAAAAATACACACATTTTCTGCACGACGTCATGATTAAAACGGTGCAGCCTTACGTGATACTTATTTTCTAAGTAAGCATGGATCACGTGCGCAGCGTGTAAATCTTCTTGCCAAGGCATGACTCTTCGCGCAAATGCGCCAATTGTGAACATGCGTAACCCCTTCGAATGCTTTGGATCCTGCGGCAGCTCCCAGCTGTACATGTGTAGCAGTGCATAGGTTTTTCTCTAGAACTCAGTTAGTTCGGGTGTGCACAACAAACTCGCGGTCGTACGTGAACCCTCATGAGACGCATCAAGCCGAACTGCAAACATTGCACGTGCTCGGAAACGGCTGGTACCATGGTGCACGACGGGCCATTGGCCATGAGACACCCGACCAAGCTCTAGGGCATTGGTGCTGAAGCATGGCGTTGTTGTACACATTCCAACGACACCGTGGAATAGGGAGGAAGCAGAATGCGAGTGTGTTTGTGAAGGCACACAAGTTCATAAATAAAGGAACAGTCAGACGTTCAACCACTATCGCTGTACAATAACCCCTGGTAGTGTTCATCAGTGTATCGTCAACATGTCGAACCAAGCTGTGCAATTAAATGGAGCGGAGGAAGGCGCGGATATGAATGCGATAGCGGATCTGGCGTGCCTTCCTTATTCTCGACAGCAGATCAACGGTTTTTGGCACAGGGTGTGATTTCTGCCAAGCGGTTACGATATGCAGCCACTGTAGTGCAAGTTGTCGCACTCTTTAGTGAGCGAACATATCACCAGTCTGCAGAAGAGTCTGGGCCGGTCTGGTTCTTGTTCCCGTTATCACATTACCATTATTGTCCTGGTTTTTCTTGCCGACTTCGCGTCTTCGTTTTCATCCTGTTGAAGTAACTTGCTTTTCTTGCAGGACAGGCAGAGATCGGATAGGGTGGCGGCCGTTTTCGATATCATGGACAAGAGGCATCCTCCTTGGGTGGAGCTGCTCCTGAAGGGCACTCACATCCGACTGACAATCGAAACGTTCCAAGCTTCCGTTGTTACAATTCTGCCTGGATTTAGACTCACGGAAAGGTAGCAATTCATCCTTCTAAGCTTGCCCTGCGTCTTTGTCGAGGTTCATCATGCAGGCTTGCGCCCGTTTGCACTGCGTGGGTGCGCCTTCGCCGCTGTGAACGGTCCTTTCAATACAGCTGAACACGTGTAAATCTGTGCTAAGTGCCAACGGACGATGCCGCGCTGGGTGAAGAAGCATTCACGTTACTGACAGCATGCTACGTGGGTGCACATTTAGGCTCGATGTTCCAGCCTTGTGGCTACCAGGGAACTCCCTCCCTGTTCCGCATTCGTAGGAAATCCATTTCAGTGATGCTTCACATCTGCAGGTTTCCTTTGAGTGGAGATGTCCGCCGCAGCAAGCGGAGAGATATGCGGCGTGGTGGGTCGTGGGGGCGAGTGGAGGTGACACATGAAGGAGTTGTTGTGCACTCACAGTGGAATGCTCCTTTTGCCGGATCCGCTCGAGACATGTTCAAACTTGTGAACCCACACGAGCTGCATACCATGACGGAGGTGACGGTAGGGGGCAAGACGTGCAAGTGCACACAGGTGTTCACCCGGTAGGGCAGGCACACCACCACCATTGGTCACCAGTGTAGGTTCAGTAGATAGAACGATCCTGAAATCTTGGAACTATTTCTTAGGTGTGAGACCTGACAAACTAGGTGACACTGGTGATCAGTGACCACCACTCTCGACACGACGAATAGTTTGCTTTGGTACTAATGCGCAGTGTTCATGCTTGTGCATTTCCCACATCTTTCACAAGGACGTGAAATTCGAGGCGCACCTCCTGAAGCATTCTTGCTGCCTGGCACATGAGGAGGGGATTTGCAGCCGGGGGAAAGCGGCATGAATACTGTGTTTGCCACATGCACGTGGAGGCAGGGCATTAAAGTACTCTACTGTTTGTTTTAGAAGCAAGCTTCTGTTTCTGTTGTTCAGCTCACCAGATTTGTTTCAGTGAAGCTTGAACTGCACCGAATTGTGGTTGACTGTGAAAGTGTTGTCAGCGTATTCGCCGCAGTGCCGAATAGTGATGTTGATTTCCGTCTGCCTCGCAGACTGCCATAGCATCGATGTAATGTCACCCCTGAGAGCAGCTTCATCCACAGTGTAGCCAGAACTAGTGCACCATTGTGGGTGTGAGTGGGTTGCATACTGCCATAATTTTGATTCCTTGAGGGCATGCCTCAGCACATGCACGCATGCTCAGTTGAATCGCATGCCGACTTCACTGTGTCCTGGCATCATGCAACCTCGCCTGGCCACTTCCCGCAGCAACCCCGCCTATACGAGAAGTCTGCATGAGCGGCGTATGTGGTACATGTGTACCGGTGGCGTATTACGGCAGCACCCCTACGCCACATCCTCTACAGTGGGGAGCACCCAAGTCACCTGCTGCCAGCCAAGCGCGCTTCACTCTGTGCCATGCACTGTCTTTATCGGGGGATGTTATTCATTGCCATCAACACTGTGTGCCTGCTTCCGCCCCCAGTGGCGGTGAAGATCGAGTGTGGCCGACACATGCATGCCGGCTGTTTGCCACGAGCCTTGTTTCCAGTTGTCCCACTGCACCGAGATCTTTGCCAGGAAATCTGAATATGCGCAGTGTTTCGGCCCGGCTGCCTCTGACCACCTGAACAGGTCGATTCCTGCCTGCCCAGATTTACAAACCTGCGTGCCTCGACCACAGTGCAAAAAGAATCGTACACAGACACCCATCTCTCTGACATCAATACTGGCGACACGAGGTGTCACATGCTGGAGAAGAAGGCTTTGTGCATGAACCCCTGTTGGGTATGGCGTCGTTCCCTATTAGTGTGTTTGTTGGTCATGCTGCATGTACAGGAATGGTGTGGCAACCCCTCGCGCAGCACGCAAGGTCGTGTTTCCATGCAGCCATCAATAGCCTGTGAAACATAACCCGTGGAAATGCTGTCGTTCAGGCACACACTATGTAGGTGCTAGGTGCTTGCATGCATGGGGGCAGGAGGCAGGGGGGCATGTACAGATGCCCCATACCGCATACGTGTGCATGAGTGTGGAGTCAGATAGGCAGAGTGATACATTTTTCTTACGCGTACAACCTGATCATTTACATCACCCAAATGCAAGGTGACGAATACTCGAACATGCGAATACTGACGAGACCTCGTTATCGTGCGAGAGATCGATGTTATTACTTACGAGAGATCACGTGATTGAGAAATACTTGGAACGGCAAGTTGTGCAGAGCGTGCAGACACATATGCGTACAGATTCGTGCAATCTCTGTACGCGGACATGAAAACACTGTTGGAATGCGCAGGTACAACACGAAGGCCGACAGCCATTTGTCGGTTCGTGCGTTCTCCAGTGCACACCATGATAACGTGGCCACAAGCTACCTCATACTCGATCCCTCATGAGAATTGTCAGTCTGACCTGCGAAGGATGTACATGTTCCGCAACTTAGCACTCCGGAGCATGCCCACGGATTCCGCGATTGGCAACCAGCTGCCTGACCATACTACGGTGGTAGGTTGCATAATAAACTTGCCGTAGGTGCGAACGTTTCACAACAGGTGCAAGCTTGCGCCGGTCGCAAACAGTGCACTCACGGTGCCACATTCACAGTTCACACTGCTTCTGTTGAAGAACAACCCCTCACAGGCCTAACTCACAGGGCGAATCAGGGCACCAATGCTCATCAGCATGCTCACGCAAATGCACGCGCATGCTGGAGGAATGAAAGAGGCGTGCGGGACTCCAGAAGTGGCTCTGGAATGGCTGCCATATACCCAAGAACAGATTAGTGGTTTTTGGATCAAGGTGTGCGATGCATGGCCAAGCAAAAGTCGTTGTTGTCTTACAGGCTTGGCAGGCAAGTGATTCATGTTTGTACACCACGTGCCTAGTGTAGCGTGCCGTTCATATAGTTACACGTGCTCTATGCTCTGCGCTCTTGTTGAAGTGACTACTGTTCGTTTACAGGACAGGCGTAGATCTGATAGCATGGCGCAAGTTTGCGCTATGATGGGCGTGAAGGGACAAGCCAGCTCATGAAGGGCACTAACATTCGACTAACGAGAGAAGCGTTTCAAGCTTCGATTGCTACAGCAATTCCTGGAGTTCGATTCACAGAAAGGTGCCGGTTCTTCACATTCTAAGCTTGTCCTGGCTTAAAGTCCACTGTCGACCTCAAGTTGCGCATGCAGCGACATGTTGCTGCATGTCGCGACATGCAGCAACACTTCGCCCATCTCGACGACACATGCGCTCCTTGGATGGAGTCTGTTCAAGTTGCCCTGCATTCAGCTAGTTTCGTAATTATCTGTCTCGACGAACAGCGGAACATGTCGCACTTGGCTGAGAAGCAGTTAGATGGGGACATGTTTCCGGCGTACACGTAGCCTGGTTGCGCCATGTGTACCAAGGTACGAACTGTGAGCTTCGCAGTCTACGAACAGACCATTTGAGTGATGCATGTATGCAGGTTTCCTTTGAATGGAGATGTGCGCCGCAGCAAGAGAAGAGATTTGCGGCGCGGTGGTGCATGGGGGCGAGTAGAGCTGACGCAGGAAGGACTTGTATATCACTCACAATGGAATGATCCCTTTTGCCGGGTCCGGTCGGGAGATTTTCAAACTTGTGAACCCTAACGAGCTGCATACTGTGACGGAGGTGACGGTTGGTGGAAAGACGTGCGAGTTCACACAGGTGTTCACACGTAGGGGTGCCAAGGGCAGCACCACGCTCAGACCGAAGCCTAAATCGCTCATCTTTTGCGATCAAATCTGGTGCGCTTCGTAGGCATTGTCCAACGTGATGATGCGGTGCACGCGCCCTGCAGCATCTGCTGCCTTGCATATGAGCAATGTGTTGTCGGGTAACGGTCACAGCGGCTTGCATGGTGCTGCATGGTGCTGCCTGCCGGTGGAAGCACCCAATGTATCAGTGTATTCTGTATTTAGAAGCACGTTTTGGATGTTCCACTACCACCAATGCTGCCACTGCAGGCCTCAGATTGCTCAGGTGGGGCTGTATTCTGCGCCGATCTGAAATGCAGCCCCTTGTCCTGTGGAGCGCATGCAAGACTTGCAGGCGCTAGAACCTGGACTGCACTGATTTCATCATCTTGATTCGGGGCTTTTGTGCCGCAGGTGCATAACTGCGCGGGACGGCGGTGAAGGGGGATGACGTTGCGGTTCATGCATTGTGCCCCATATATATGTTTTCGAACGTAACCTTTCTGAGTGTACCAGTGTATGGCAACCTGTTGTGAAGGTCCCTGTCTGGAAGAGCTGCTGCTACAACTCTCTGTATTGCACTCTCGCATATTCTCACTGATGAAAGAGGGAATTTTCATCGCTGGCAGAGAATTCTAGTGCGTGATTATGGACCAGGGCTCAGCATGGCGCCCTCCTCCACGACTGGTGTGTTGTGGTTTTGTGTTTTCTATGTGTGTAGCATAGCGGTGGTGACAACGTCATGAATTCGTTGGAGATGCTCCACCTTGCGTTCATGGATGCTGCTTGTGAAGATACATGCACCTACTTATCGTGCAGAAGAGGTATGTGTGCCTTGCGTGCTCATGTCCGGGGCCACCACTATGCATGTAACTGTCACACGAAGCTGCCATGCACATGCAGTTTCGCAACCACGGTCGATTGGGCTTCATGTCACACACAGCTGTGCCGTTGCTGGAAGGGGCTTCGGGTCTCTTGCCACCTCGCCGTGTGCTTCTCCACCCCATTCTCGTGTACAAGTTACTAGATAGGCCCAAACAAGTGAGTAGAGAGGCTGGCAGCCATCGACACCGCCGTGAGGCCCACATGGCACGCACCCTCGAATCGGTCGAGCACGTCCTTTCCTATTTCACACATTTCATATTATTTTACGCATGCATGGATGCACCATGCAACAGATTTCTAGACGATACGGCGCACCTGAGCCATGCATGCATCACAGCAGCGTCGGAACTGCCAGTGCGGTGAGCAGCGCCGCCTCAGCCACTCGCAGCCCGCAGTATATGCATGCGTCTTGAGTGCGGGGATATGGCTGCTTGCACAGCGTGCACAGCATGCCGTCAGCAGGGGCCTGCGCGGCGAGCGTGGCACCACAACGTGGCAGCGTGCATGCATGTCCCCCCACTTGATAGGCAGCGTGCCGGAGGCCGCGCACTGGTGGCCACTGCACAGGGCCGGCGGAGGTATCCATGAGCTGCATGCGTGTCATGGCCTGCAGGAGCTCATGTTGCTCTTCTTGGAGCTGCACCTGTGGCCACGCCTCACCTGTACAGCATGCAGACATGAGCTTGCAATACCTCGCAAGGATGCAAAAGTCATAATACAGAATCCGGAACAGCCAGAAACTAAAACTCCAAAAAAACGCCACGTAAGCCGGATGCTGCAGAGCGAAGCATTGGTATTTGTGCACCTGCCTACCACGGACACCAGGTGTTAATGATTGCCACAAATCCTAAGCATAGCTGATACAGGCTGCCATGCATGCTATTCATCACCACCCCGTGAAGAAGACACTGCCCCCCCTACCCATGCCACCACTGTGACCGCTGCCCCCTCCCGGGGTGCCTCAGCTGGCATAGGGGGCAACCAAACGGCAAACAAACATCGGTGCAATTAAAGCAGCAAGGGGGCCTCCTGCTCCCACAGGAATCATCATGCATGAAATATTACGTAACGACACGTAGCATCAGATCCTGCTGCCACATGACAGCATCACATTCGAACAAACACGGAGCCACACAGCCTGCCAGCTGCGCACCAATGGAGGCTGCGAGCGGCCGCCCAGCCACGCCCAAGGACACCGCCATGTCCTCGACCACCTCAGCCAGGCATGCTAGTGCCTCCAGAGCGCGGCGAGGGGTGGTGTCCTCCGCGGGCGGCGCAGAGGGCGGCGCGCAGGCGGGCGAGGAGGCGAGGTGGTGGCACAGCAGCAGCTCCTCGTGCTCAGGTAGGCGGGTGGCGAGCTGCGCCTTGAGGTTGGCGAGCGACTCGCGCGGACGGTTGGAGGTAGCTGCATGCATGCGCTGGTCAGGTAGGTGGCATGCATTGGGTCCCCTCAGAGCTTTTGTAGGGTGCTGTGCCGTGGTATCGGTATTGCCATATTTCCAGCCACTGTCCGGCACGCTGAACACCAACAACCCTCGCGTGCACCCCAACCTCGATTGTTGTCATGGCAGGGGATCGTGAACTAATACATTCAACAGCCCCAAAACGAATCCGCGTACGAATGACATAAGTATACCAATGGTGCAGTGCGAAGGACACAGTACACAGCTGTGGCAGAGCTCCAGTCACCACCCCCCCACTCACACAACACTCCATCAAGCAAGCACGTGCAGGACATGGAGAGCCACACATCCCAGGCAGGCGGGCACATGCCGCACGCACGCCGCATCTTGGAACTCCGACTCCAGCAGCGCGCCCGCCAGCGCCGCCACGGCCACCTTCATCTGCAGCGCCACCACCGCCGCGTGCGGGGCCTCCCTGCTGCCCGGTTGCTGCGCAGCAGCCACGGCGGCTGCCGCCTGCGCAAGCGCCTCTGTAGGGGGGGTCATGCTGTGCAGCACATGACTCACCATGCGCTCATGGCCCCCCACTGCCTCCTGCACCCCAGACGACACGTAGGTTGAGCTCGTGATATCTGTCTTCAAAGGGCATGCATATCCACCACCATTCACGGTACGTTCAAAAAACATGCATGCATGTCGCAGGTGACTCAGCAGTAGACACGCACGCTGTCCGTCTGCTCTGTTCTGGACCCCCCACAGTGCACATAATGTTCTATATGCATTGCACCCCCTGCAGCCACAGCCGTGGCCACCTCCCACACCTCCCCCGCCCGCAGCGGCTGCCTGCCGGCCACCCTCGCCGCCACAGCCGCTCGCACAGCCGCAATGCATGACGCATCAATAACATGCATTGCATGCATGCATTCATTCCGTTCTGCTGCAGCCACATCCATGTCAGCAGTCGCGGTTTGCTCAGACGACAGCGAGGGGGGGGCAGGGGGGGAGGGGCGCGGGGCTAAAGAGAAGGTGCGGAGGAGCTGGATGCGGCTACAGGGGGACCAGAGGGTGATGCCGCGGGGAGGGGTGGCGCGAAGCACATGCGCGAGGAACAGCCCTGAGGGGGAGGCGGCGAGGCCTGCTGAGATGGTGGAGTGCTGGTGGGAGGGGGGCGGCTGCAGCAGCGACAGCTGCGCCTCTGGGAACACCGGCCGCGCATGCATGGCGCCGCCTGCATCCACCACTTGACGTTACGCATGTATGCATGTGCTACATCCACATGCATACAGGCTAGTCCTGCTTCGTCGGACCTACACCACCTTGCTTTCTACTGTATGTTCGCTTGTTGTTTGTGCGATCAGCATGCACGGCTGCTAGCGCGTGCGCACACAAGCTCGACTCAGTGTCTTGGACGGAATCATTCGTTACACATTCTTTTTGGAGACATAGATGCACAGTGAATCCACGTTACGCTGCTCATGTGGGTTGGAACTGGGTTATGTTCTCGGCGGGAACTGTGCAGTGGTCGGCACTCCCAGAATGGCAGCAACGTTCTGTGCATGGAACTCCTGCCACACTTCCTGTGTGGCAGAGTGAGGTGTGTGCAGAGAAAGCCACGCTCTACCACACCTACCATGACCTCCTTCCATGCATTGACAGTGCAGCCCCCATATATTCATGGGATGCAACGACCTGGAAGCATGGATGATGCGGCAGGCGGTTGTATGTCTCACAGATCACTGCACACCCCTTGCCTTCGCTCAAAACAAACAAACAAATGGAAACAAAGCCTCGCATAGCATCAGCAGCAGCAGGCAGGCGAGCTGCGCCACACCAGGAACCCTCTGCAGCCACCACTCCCCGCCTACCTTCGCAGCCGCCTCAGAATCCTTCCCACCACATGCATGTGCAACCCCTGCATATCGCAGCTGCCAGCACACGATGTCATCCGTGCTGTGCTGCGCGTGCTGTGCCAATGTGGATGCAAACGTGGCGCATACGCCGCCCTGCGCCGTGACCACAAGACCGGTGGTGCATGCGGGGCACGCATCACGCACAGGGGCAGCGCATGTGCCCGCATGCTCCAGCATTTCAGAAGCATCCGCCGATGCATGGGCCATGTTCAGCCCCACCCCATTTGGTAGAGGAACGCGCCCCCCCTCAGACCCCCCCTCATGCAGTGGCAGGCAACACACACGCACATCCCCCCCCGCGCTTCCAGCAGCAATCTGCAGCATGCATGCACGCTTTCAGGGTAAGCGCGACGCTGCAATGCATGTCATCGAAGGCTCTCCTCAATCAGCAACGGACACGCTCATGCATGGCGAGTGGAGGCAGGGGGGGCCGCACCACCATCACGCGCGCGCCGCTGATGTCTGTGGCGGGCTGCTGTGCATACTCTGAATCTGATCCGTTTACGTCATGTCGTGCATGCATGCCCAGGTCACATGCATGCAGGTAGCGCGCTGCCAGGCAGACGGCTGGGGAGTGGCATGGTGGGACAGCGGTGCCGATAGTGGCTACAGGGACTACCCCCTCGCTTGGAAAGCTGCCACAGGGGACCTTTCTTGCTCCCGCACAAACAAAGAAGAGAGAGACCTGCCCTGTGGAGTACCCTACCTGCATGCAGTAGGCGTGATGAGCAGCAGCATAAACTGGCGAGCCCACACACGCATGCACATCACCTGCGTGTGCTTGTCGTTGTGACCACATGCAGCGGATAAAGCGGGTGAGAACAAGGGTCCCACAGACACAAAAACAGGCGAAACAGTATGATCAAGAGAGGGCCGCACAGCAAGCACAAAACCCTGCGAAGGTGGCGGCGGCGCATCATCCGTGCGGCCGCCTGCCTGAGCCATGCTGTGCCCGCCTACCACACCCACGCCGTCCTCCTGAACATCATCATCTGCTGCGCGCCGCACGCCCACCTCAGTAGCCGACAGCGCCTGCGGCACCCACGCCACCGCCGTCACACACACAGCGGGCGATGGGCACTCGATCGCCCCCACCAGCTTCACACGCTCACTCTGGCCAGATGATTCTCCACATGCATGGCCGTTGTTTGCATCTCCCTGCGCCTCCCCATCATTCGCGGTGTTGCAGCTGTCACTTGGTGGCTGCTGCGATGACGCGTTGCCGTTTGCGGCTGCATATGCATGAGGCGTAGGGGGCGAGGTGCAGTGCGCGAGGCTGGCCACCTCATACAGCAGCGTGTGGGAGGCGGTGCCCACTGACAGCATGCATGCCAGCTTCGCGCTCGCCGTGCCTGATCCTGCAGCATGCATGTGCAGCTTCAGAGACGATGCAAAGGGCAAGCACCCTCTCACTTAGTGCCTTGCTTGAAATTGGTTGTGATTTCGAATGGTGGCTACAGGGGTGTCACTGGCATGAATGCTTCGTCAGTAGTCTGCAGTGTGAGCCCGTACCATTGGAGAAGCAAGGAGAAGCGGCCACAGCAGTCGCAGAGAGCAGCAGCGACATGCTACGGTGGAGGTGGTCGGGCAGCTGGGGGTCTGCGCACGCGTACGCGTCCTCCGGTGGCATCTTCTCCTTCGTGGGTACGAACTCGCCCGGCTGATCGAGAGAGTAGGCTGGGAAACTGCGCACGCACCCTGTAGCCACCTTTTGTGTCCGCATTCTCCACGCATGCATGCATGCATGCAGGTGCAGTGAAGACAGCGCAAGTGTGAGTTTGGCGCACGCACCTGTAGCCACAGGGCCGTGTCTCCGACAGTCCCAGTTGGAGGCAGACATGGCCATGGTGCCGCTCCGTCTGGAGGCGCTGTGGAGGCCGACGTCGCCCGCCGTGCTCACCAGCTGCTTGCGCGTGCCACGCCCAAGGCCACGCCCAATGCCAGGGACACACACAGGGCCTCGCCCACGCCCGGGTCCACGGCCCCTGCCCCGCGCGCCGCGGCCGCGCGCCACTCGCCTGTCTTGCCGCGCAGCGGCTGGAAGCGACGCTGCGGCAGGGGCAGCGGCCCCCTCGCCAGGGCCTTCGCCCGCCCCCTGGCCAGAGGCAGGAGTGGCTGGAGGGGGGGTAGCATCCACCATCACCACATCGCCGCAGACAAGCTGGGGCTGATCGTCACACAGTGGTGTGTCGTGATCGTGCTCCATCGGGCCTGCTGGCGGTCTGCACGTTAGGTGGGCAGGCACAACTGCGCGTGGCAGCATGGCGCTGGGTTACTTACTTATGTTCCTTCCAGTTGCTCTATTTGTAAAGTGCTGTCAAAGTTTGGTGCTGCTGAATTACTCCATTGTGCAGGGAAGCATAAAAACAGGTTCCTGGGTGTGAGTTTCTTCACCTATTTGGGTGCATGCCTGTTCACGACCCTTCCGTTTCATAAAACCTCTTTGTACTTTTGATATAATGCTGGTGTGTGAATCAGCGTGTTAGTCCGGAGGTGTGGAGGCCGCCTGTAGCCACAGTGCTCATACCAATGGCAGCACAGGCAGGCGGGAGGGGCGCACCGCCGTCAGCGGCCTCGTCCACCACGCTCACATCATCGTCATCGTCGTCGTCCTCGCCCGCATGCTCGCCCCCCTCACCCCCGCTCGCCGTCATCGACGCATCAGAACCCTGTAACGCATGCCCGCTGCCATGCATGAGAATCAGCTTTAGCGCGTGCATGAACATTACCATGCATGCATGAGAATCACCATGCATGAGCATCAGCATGCATGCATGAGAATCACCATGCATGAGCATCAGCATGCATGCAGAGATCTGAGCAGTCAGCACACACTGTGTGTCTGGAACTGACAACGCCTTGCATGCCTCTCACGCCACCCGCTGCGCACAGCACACCAAGCAGTATGCTCTACAACACATGGATTGCATAAACACCTCCATGGACCTGTGAGCCTGCAGTCCTGCTGTTCGACACATGCTGGGAATGCTGAAAGTGTCTACAGGGGGAGCGGACCTGGGGCTCTTCAGCGCCAGCCTCAGGTGCGGCACCGCCACTGCCGGCATCACTACAGGAGTCATCAGAGACGATGTGCACCGCGTTAAGGGCCTCGGTGGCGAGGCTCTGGTACACGGACCGCCGTACACGGCCCCCGCGGCCGCCGCTCTCGCCGTCCTCACCGCCTGCCTCGACCGCCTGCACCCCCACTAGAAGCTCGCCAGCTTTGTCACATTCCAGGATGGCGACTGTGTTGCTTCTTTTTCAGGTGGCGCGGTAACTTGAACTTTGGCAGTTAAAATGCACTTCGCCAGTCTATGTAAACCACTGGACATCTGGTTTCAGGTGGCGAGTGGTTGAGGCAGGATGGTCTCACACAGACGGCTGCAGTGAGCCGGCAGCGCCACACTGGCCACCTCTGCCTCTCGCATTCGGACAAGTGCAACGGTTGAATATTGGTATATATTAGCAGAAAAGTGATTGCCAGAAACAGATGCATGGGGGTCATTCATGGTGGCAACCGTGGAAGGTGTGAGGGGCTGCGCACCGTGTAAGTGGCTGGAGGCGGCGCAGGCAGCGTGCTCTTCACTCGCCACTGCGATATCCACTCTGGCATGGGCATCATGCATGGCGGCGTTGAGGCGTGCGGCCGCAAGGCCATTGGCACGATCGCGCAGGCCTCCTGCACCACATCCATCAAACGCTCCTTGGCCGCCGCACCCGCTGTAGACGCCTCCTGCGCGTCTGTGCCTGCATGCCGCGAAACGTGCTAGTGCATGAGTTTCATGCATATGTGTGGCACCTCCCATTCCTATCGCTGTAGTGCAGTAGTCGCATCCTGGGCTGCCTTGAAGGAACCGGAAACAATTAACTACTTCGGCGAAGTTCTGTCCTCACAGGCAGGCACATAGAACAATTCACTATCATCCGATGCTTTACCGGGGCAGATTCCATTCAAAACAAACAAATTGCCACGGCGCAGGCTGATAAATCAGCACTCAAAGCAACCCTAGGACAGGGCTTGGCGGGCATCGAAGACACAGCACACTCACAAACAACTTGAAACGGCCACCCTGATCTAAGCCGAAGTAACAAAACCAAGTGCCATGCATCCAACAGCATACACGGGACTGGCAACTCTGACAAAAAGAATTTTGAAAAAGACGCGGGTGCGCACCGGCGGTGGCCGCGCCGCTCCCAAACAGGTCGGGCCAGCGGTCCGCCGCGCAGAGGGCGAGCTGCTCCTGCACGGTGGAGCGGGGTGCCTGGTAGACACCATCAGGCATGTCCGTGCGCATGACGGGCGGCGCGCCGCGGAACATGGTGCGCATGCGGCACCGCAGCGGCTTGCTGATCTCGCTGAGCTGCACGCTGCAGGAGGCCATGCTTGCGCCGTGCACAAACACACACTCGGACAACGCCTGCAGCACAGAACACAGCCTGGCACCTCGCGGGAGAACAGCAAAAGAACCTTTTTGTTTCCCTGCGTTCGCGCAGGTGAGAAACTGTTCTGGGAACGCCATGTACTTCTCCAACAGGTTGCATGCGAACACAGAATCGGTCAATGTGGGCAGGTAGCATGCATGCGCTCTGTCACGGGAGGCCCCAAGCCAGCCTGCGTTGCTGCTGAGGTGAGCTGGCCTGCTGTGCGCGGTGTCTGTGTGACGTTTAGAAGGTAGCATACTAGACAAGCAGGCTGTTGATGCAATCAAGGTCCCTGACCACTGAGACATGTAGCGCTACATGTCTCAGTGGTCAGGGACCTAGATTACATCGACACAGGCGGGTGGCCATGTGCGGGCATGCGGCCGGTTATGGAAGTCAGACCACAAGATAGTACTTGCCAGTACGAGACTGCGGCGCATGAGGTGCAACGGCGTCGGTCGCCTGGTCAGCTGGGGCCAGCATCACCTCTCTGCCGCGCCAGCGTGAGGAAAATAGCAACTATACAACAGATGCATGGGGGGCATCGGGGGGGGGTCCTGGGGGCAGGCTTCAACATGCCACACGAACGCGCACAGACACATAGCCATACATGTACGCATGCATGCATGCATGTGCAGGCGGCGCACCTGGTGCAGGGCCTCCTCCGCAAGTTCGCCGTCGTTGGGAAGGTCACCCTGCAGCACGCCATGCACATGCTTCAGCTGCGTCTCATGCATGAGCTCCAGCATGCGCAGCCAGGCGGCGGCCACGAGGCCGCCCGCCAGCGCATCAGGCTCAGCAGGGAGCAGGAAGAACCCTGCATGCATGCGCACCGCGTCAGTGGGGGCCACATTCGCCACAGGGCTGCATTCCAGGGATACTGTTCAGCAATGGGGAAAGACTTCTTATGTCAAAAAAAAATTGTACGTGTTCTTTTTGAGGGGTGCTCCGTGAAACAATGCATGATCTCCCGGGGTGAGCACAGCAGAAGAGAAATAACTTCGCTGACATTGGCTGACAAGTTGTCAATAACGATGCCCCAGGTGCGTTCAGCGATGGCAGTTAAGTCCAGGAATGTTCGGAGGAACTGGCAGCCACCGCAGTCAGTGGCGCAAAAGAAGAAGAAGAAGAAGAAGGATGGCGCCGGGAAGGGCGGTGGCCGAGGCAGCGCCGCAGTGTCTCTGCGGCACGCTGCCGCACAGCAAGTGCCGCCTGCCCTGCCAAGCCACCGCCCTTGAGCATGCTTGCTGCGGCAGCATGCCACATGCATGGAGCGCCTGGTGAAACCGCAGCAGCATGCATACGCTAACATGTGCCAGCCAGGAAACTTGCACGCCTTGCAAGCTTGCATGATTTGCAAGCTTGCAGGCCTCAGAAGCTCGCCAGAGGCCTGCCATGCCTGGGATACTGTGAGCATATTCGGTCTTTGTGTGAAGATGTGCAGTCATGTGTACGGTTGCTGGTGAGGATGTGGCTACGGTGCATACATGCATGTGCCTTAGTGAGATAAGCGGACGCCACTGCCCGATGATGCTGTGCCTGGGTGAAACAGGATTCCTGTGTACAGCATCAGGAGGCTGCTGCGATGCTGAAGTGTGGCTGTGATCTCTGTGCCGATGCTCTCTACATCTGGATGTTGACACATCGGCCCTGCCATCAGGGGCTGTTCAACCTCTTGCTCACCCTGTGAACCTGTTGTTCATCACTATATGAGCCCATGGCGGACGTGCCAACAGAAACACACGCGGAGCATATGCATCTACGCAGATATCAGAGCCTGCAGCGGGGGAGGGGGAGGGGTGGGGGGGGGGGAGGGGGTCGCACGGGGGCTACTCAGGGGGTACTTGAAGGCCCAGAGGGTGAGGTGGACGTAGTTCCTGCAGGGCAGCCCCGCCACCTCCAGCACGCCGCTCGCCGTCCTGAACTTGCTGCTTTTTGTCAGCACCGCCTTGCACGCATGCCATACCGACGCTGATGCATGCATGGCGATCTTGTCATCGGGGAACTTGAGATGTCTGCATGCATGCCATGGATGTTGATGCATCATGATGGTAGCATGCGTGCCATGCATTCAGCGCACCCTCCTATACCCACAGACCCACATGAACGACACAAGTGCATTAGGCCCCTTACATGCATGATGAGCGGTCCAGCCCTCCTATGCGGTGCACTATTCCTTTGAAATCGCTCTATGCATGCATACATGCTTGAATGCATGCATGCATGCACGCACGATGCACACAGACTGCTGTCACTTGACAATTAACCACCAGAACTGAAGGCCTCCTCGGCTGCGGGGGGATGCGCACAGGGGGATGCGGCGGCCATTGGCATTCGCAAGGTATGACTCAGCCACCTGCGCCAGCTCATCAGGGGGCAGCAAGTGCCTCAGGTAGTGAAACGCGCCCACCACGCGCGACTGCACCTCCCACTGCATGTCCTCCTCCGCACAGTCCCCCTCCAGCGCCTGCACCTCCACCTGCATGCATGCACATCTACATGGTAGAACGCCTGCTGCTGCACAGTGTGCCTGCGACACGCGTGCCAGCTCTGCACCCATGCATGACCGTCATGCATGCTGACACATACAGCCAAGACACTTGTAGGTGTTTTTTTTCATAATCATGTCAGCAACACGGCCACTCGGGGTGGGGGGGGGGGGGGTGCGAGGAGAGGAGAGCGCCTACCTGCGCGGCCCCAGAGGGGGGGGTCCTCAGGTCAGTGTGGAACTCCACAGACAGAGAAAGCTCCTGCGCATCGCCAGCGCCCGCCTGGCTGGCCCTCCCGCGCCCGCGGCCGCGCCCGCGTGCGCTGGCCTTTGGGCGCCCTCGCCCCCGGTGCTCCACCAGCGCCACTGCCTCCGCCTCCCCCCCCTCTGCGATCGCCGCAGGCTCGGCCTCGGGGGGGGGCGACCCCAACCGCGCAGACCTCCGGCTCCCCCCCCTCTGCGCGCGGCCCCCGCTGTCCGCGCCTGCTGCTCGGCCTCGCCCCCGCCCCCGCCTCCTCCCAAGGGCGCGAGGTTGTACGGCAGGTTCAGGGTCGGGCGCAGGGGCAGGGGCAGGGGGGTCGCCTTCGCTGCTTTCTGTTCCGACATCCTCTTCTGCGC
The DNA here is from genome assembly GCA_032359135.1 of Ulvella scutata. Classification (NCBI taxonomy): domain Eukaryota; kingdom Viridiplantae; phylum Chlorophyta; class Ulvophyceae; order Ulvales; family Ulvellaceae; genus Ulvella; species Ulvella scutata. Next base: position 20,353 of record JAUMHD010016526.1, read on the forward strand.
TGCTGGTGCCACTGCTGGACACATCCTCATCTTCGGACGGCTCCCGGCTTTCCGCGACCTGCCCCCCCACGTTTCTGCCTGAGGAGTCTGCGGCCTCCGACAGCTCCTGCAGGGACCTAGTTCTGCCGCTGCCGCCTGCCCCCCCGCGCATGCATGTGGGGGCATCGTCTTCCAGGTCTGCCACCACAGGCACGACAGCGTCCGGCCATCCAGTGTCATGTGCACTGACCACATGCATTGCAGCATCGCTTGCGGGGGAGCGGGGCACCACACGACCATGCATGCGGCCACCTGCACGCCATCCCAGCCGCTGTGCTACGCGGCCTCAACATCTGCTGGCGCCAGTTTTGCAGTGGCTACAAGTGGTGTCAAGTGCCGGAGCATTCACAACAAACACACACCCCACATAGATTACCTGTGAATCATGATGGCGCCCCGTGGCGGTTTATGTGGATAAGGGGGCCTGACGGAATACCTCCGCATCACAGGGGTGTTATGCATGTGCAGTCGTACCTGCTGCACGTAGCTGGGACAGCTCAGCCAGCCATTCCAGTCCCTCCGGGATCATCAGAGTGGCCTTCAGGGTGCCTGTCACGTCCACCAGCTGCGGCCAGGCCGAGTCCCTGTGCTGTGAGGGCCTCCCAAACATCACCACCTGCACTTCTCATCTTTACGTGTGGCGCACCAGCCTCGCGAAACAGCTGAGTTAGATTATGTTGGAGTGGCTACAGGGGTCCGTACCTGCCCAGTGATGTCTACCACTGCCAACAGGCAGCCACGATCGGGCGCCATACCAGCTGGAGTCCAGCAAAGGCTCTTTGTAGAGTCCGAGAACGCCTTTCGCTCGTCCGTCTGCCTCCTGTACGGCAGCCTGCGTGATAAGGTGTGCTGCCATGCTCTAGGGCCCCTCATCAGCTCCCCCACGATCCTGGCTCTAGTAATACAGGCTGTAGCACCACATAAAGTAATCATGTGTTCCTATTCTTCGTTTCGAACGGTTTGTTTAGCGATGATGTGCCGGTTCAGCGTGCTTACGAGGCCGCTAAGTGTCCCACAGTATGCCACAGCCTGGGAACCTCGCCAAGAGAGAAGTAAGGCACATAGGAGCGCACATTTTGCTTATGAAGCTGACAACAGTCAGTTCGTCTGCGCTGGCCTTGGCAAGCCCGTCGTGGCGCGCTGTGAACTGCACCGCCTGTTCAGGAGACTCGACGTGCGCCAGCATCTGTGCGTCGTTCAGGCGACGGGCGTGGCACATGATGATGGACTTTTGGGACGACACGGCGACGACGTTGTCTTCTGACCACGCGCAAAGGTTGCCTAAGGCCGGGCCATGACCCAGCGGCGCCTGCGTGACGGTCTGGTAGTGCAGGATTGACATGGCAGCCCCACCGTTCCGCTCAGGTTATAAATTCATGCCTGGTATTGTTTGACGGCAGCACGTGAATGTTCGAAACATTGGTTCACAAGAAACAGACCGCTGCATACAGTAGTTACTACTTGTGGTACATAAGACGACGAAAACGCGCAGTATTCTCATGATCTGCGCCGATTGCTGCAACATAGACACATATCTGCAACATTAAGTGTGCTGCAGTGAGCGCAAGTCGACTAGTGTGATGTCAGCATGGATGTTGCATAGCCCTTCGAATTCGCAATCGGAATCCACGTCCGCCTCGAGAAGCAGAGCAACGATGGAGACGAAGTGTTGACCCTAATCGCTTGTGGAATACAAAAGCTTTCAACAGGGCGATGGGGAATGGCTTTGTGTTGCTAGTGAGAACAACTTCGTTGCAGCTGCTCTAGAAGGCAACCGCAGGTAAAGAGCATTTCAGAACGCAGATGCAGGCATGCTAGCTCACACACACCAAGTTCCCTTTTTGGAAGCGTGTACAGCCTGCGTCTGCATAGAGCTATGGAATTCCATGGAGGTCCCAAACAGCCACACCATGCATCATCATCTGACACACGAACAAGTGTGCTGCATATCTTGCAGATAAAGTTGTTGATGTCTACACAGAGCGTAGCACCTGCTACTGGGTTCTGATGTGCAGGAAGGTGAGCAGGCATCGAGGCAGCATGGCAAGTGCACATGTGCAAGAGCTGCACAATGTCCCAATGAACAGCGCCAAACATGACAATTGGTAACCAAGCCATCTTCATGATGTGCATCACAGTGATCTCAGGGACGAGCAGGGGCACCGTGATCGTACAGTAGGTACCATCATCTGCTGTAGCTTCACCACCAGCACCGGGCAGGTATGTCAGAGATTACCAATGTGTGTGAAACCATTGAGGGTCACAATAGTGACACAGTTGACGCCCACATGCACATGTGATGTGCAGTGATCACCAGTGCCGCTTGAATTCGGCAATTGTCGGGCCACATACTAAAGCAATAGACATACCTATTCAGGGCTGCTCTGTCGACCCAGCAACACTGGTGAGCAATGCACAGCAGGGGCAGGGAGGGGCATTGCAAGGGTCAGCTGCTCGAGGATGGCAGCTCGCAGGTGGCATAAACGTGCCATGAATCAAGCAAGAGGGTCTGGTTCATGGTTCTCTGGCGAACTTGTTGGAGCTGACATGTTGCCGCAAGTGAAGCAGCCGCTACAAGATACAGGGAAAAGATCCTTCTCGGGGGCGCTCCACACTTAGTTCACTCTTCGTCCTCAGCACCACAACGGTGGAACCTTTGCCACACGAGGTGTCTCTTGCCGGACCGGGATTCGAACCCGGGACCTTTGCGTTTAATTTACACACAAGCAGGCCGCGGCTGAGATGCAGGTCACCCCCAAAACAAATCAGCTGTGTGGGGGGGGTGTGGCACGGAGATGTATCATTGCACCTGCAGCGGTTGTGCTGCACAGGCTGGGGTCGTGAGAAACAACGCAACCAAGGGCGGGGCTGCTGGTCGGGGGGGTTTCTGTAGGCGGCCAGCTGCAGTGCAGCGCACCTGTCTAGATGCCAAGGTTGCTTTTAGTGCTGGTTTGGTGCCTGCGCCGAAATAATTGGTTGTTCGTTCTGTAATGGAGGTGACCCCCAGAACATCATCACATGATTGTGAAGTGTGCTTGGTAATGGCTCCTGCAAGGAACATTTCACCGCAATAATTACTTCTCCCCAAAGCAATCCTTGTCGATATGCGGGCAAGGCCATCCTCAGCAGCCGGTGTGGACAGCAGAACCAGAGCTGCAAAGAGCACGGGTGGAGGGGCACCCCCACTCAAAGCTGACATAACACATGCAGCACATGCATCAGCACCCGGAAGGGACACAGTGGCACCGTCGCACGCTGCGGATACAAGGAGATGAACCCAGATCAAAGAGGGGGGAGGGGGTTGGGGGGGCTTGAGGGTTGCAACGTTTGATACTAGACTTGGGCTGTTAGGGAGTGCGCTCGTATCAAAGTCACCGAAATCGTTAGTAAGATCATCGTGTTCCAGTTTCAGCGGTGAAGCCGATGATGCGGAGGTCCAGCCCGCGCTCATCCACAGTTGCTGTAGTGGGAGCATGTGTCGGGCTCTTGATTCGGACGTCTAGGAGGCCGCTTATCCATCGGCTAGTTTGGCGCGAATCGATCTGTAATTACCACTGGGCATGTGTGGTGCATGTGTTGCATCGACACTGACGGCCCCAGAAAGTACAGCAATGGTACCTTGCAGTGGCAGGCTACTCAGCCGTAAAGCTAGGCTAGTATCAGCTGCAAGCAAGAACGATAGATGCGCATTGTGCAGTCTACATTGGTGCCCGCGTTCCCCCGGCTTGAGCTAGTCCCAATAATCAAGTGTAATGGCGTGGTGCACCATGTGGGTAGAGAGGCTAGCTTGATTCCCTGTTGTTGCCTCGGTAGTGGCATGCCCTGTGTCGCTTGTGCGAGGTCGAGCTAAGTTGGCATGCGATGATTTGCTGGTACATGAGCCATTCTATGGATTTATGCCTGTAACTTTACACAATGGGGCCCTGTCTGCAACACACGCTCCCACGGTATGATATAACTCATGAAACGGGATGGGAAGACCCTGCTTGTGTCAGCGAAACACCTCAAAGCGACTGTCCGTTTGGGGCATATAAAATTTCGTGATGCTCCGGGGCAACCATGATACCAGATAATGAGTTTCTCTCACAGTGGCTGACAACGTGCCAGTGAAAGATTGCGCTGACGGCCTCGTGTACGACGATTCTTTTTTGGCACGGCTGCAACATACCCAAACTAGACCACACTGTTAATAGTTTGGTGGAATGCAATAGCAACTGGCCTGCAGGTCGCTTTGAAGATTCTGAGAAAGTGAAGCTTGAGGCTGTCGCTGTCGGAGCCGTGTGCCACTCTTTGCCCGCAACAGTGTGCAGTGCTTTCTGCGTTTTTTGAGTGTGTGCCTTCCTGCTCCCGTTTGGCCCGGGGCTGCATGTCCCACTCGGACAGGGTTGTACAATATAGATGCCGACGATCAAATTAAATCAAAGCTTATTTAGAATGCTTTAATTACAGGTGAAAACATAGTTGTTACATCGACTGGGGCGCAGCCAAGAAGCAGTATGCATGACTAGAATTGGGGGGGGGGCAGCCCCAGATGAGCGTGGCAAAATCCGACGCTAGCAGACAACAGGGCAGCCAGAGGGTGGCTGCTGAGGCCCATCAGATGAGATGCGGAGCCTATGAAAGCGAGCCTGAGCACGAGCACGGGCGCATGTGTGCCACTGCACTCTACCACGGAACAGCGCCTTGGCACAACGCCACACCCAATTCCGTATGCACAGGTGGATAAAAGGGGATAAAAGTAATCTGAAACGCGCAGACAAACAAATTATGCAAACAAGTTCCCTTCATGTACCCCAGATTGCGGCCAAAGTTAAAATTCAAGGTCGGAGCGATAGTCTGAGTTGAAGCACACAGAAGAAGGTTTGGGCACGTACAACCGCGATGAAGCCTTGCACTGTGTGAAGATTCCCTTTTTACAAACCGAAAAGGTCGAGAATAGGCATGAACCCAAATAGCCAAAATCAACTAAAAATGGATATCTTCCACTTCAATCGAATGGCACAACAGCACCATCACGAAAGTATTTCTCAGCACTCTTTGCCAAACTGCGATAGTAATGACGAACCACAATACCACGACCCCGAGCCAGGGCAGATCTGAGATACCGCCTACAGAGATACTTTCTATTATGTGAAGGATGGTGTACATAACGATTGCTGTCAAGGGTGCGTTGTTTTCCTGAGCACAGGCATGCTGTGCCATGGCGACTGGTCAGTGACCACATGGAAAGAGGTCTCGATCCATCCTGCCACAAGGGGCCTGCACCAACCTGTCATTTCATAGGGCGGAATTGGGTTTCCACATTCCACAAATTGTAAGCTCTCTGTAATCTGTGAGGAGATTTCATCAGGATTAATCTACAGGACGAAAATCAGATTCACGTCGAATTTAAATGCTTCAATCTGCTGTAATTGAAGCAAGGAAATGGCGTGATCTGTTTTTTTACAGGCATGCCCTCGGGGGTGCTGTGGCCAAAGCTCTTCTTGGGTCTGGCATGGTTTCCTTTTCTTTTCTCCCGAACACCTAAAACCTTTACCATCTGCTGCACTTTCCTGATTCGGACAGTCTTCAACTATGCGTGCAGAAACTACAACCCTTTGAGAAGTCTGTCGATTTAATCTCTTTGAGAAGTCTTGAGAGACAGTAGTTGGTGGCTAAGAATCCAAACAGCCAGAAAGGAAGAGAAGAGAAAGCTAATCGGGATTCGGCCTAGGGGCAGGAATCACGAAGAAAAAGATGCTATTGCAGTGGACCTGAGACAGCAATTCAAGAGCCATCCAGTGAAGGAATACAACAAGTTTACATTGGGCACAGAGATTAGTATGACCGCTGAACAGCCTCATCGGGTACCAACATACCACATGCCTTCCCATGCACCAGACACACATGACACATGGCGCAAACAGACCACTGTGCATCCATAACCTTTGCCTGTTGCATGCTGTAGTTACAGCTTCCTCCGTCAGAATGTCCCTATGCGTTCTATGCTTCATATTGCACTCATCAGCAGCTGCTGTTCAAATGCAAGGGTCCCAACCACAGCTGTCCTCCCATTTTCCTACCAGCATCCACAGATGAAAAGGTTTTACGATGCCGACTTCGGGGAGGGAGGGATAATTGCGGGAAATCGACTGATCTGAAGTCCGATGCCTCTTCGTATTGTCCTTCATATATCACACGCTATCCAGTATCTGTCGGTTTGAACGCTCTTGCACACTTCACTCCATCTCTGTGAAATGAATACTGGAGTAGATACCAAAAAACAAGCATCAATGGGATATGAATCGATTGCCAGTGCCGTAGTTTGCATTGGTCCGCACTGGTATGCTTCGATCGACCACATGTCTGAACATCATGAGTTGCATACATTCCCATCTGCGTTCCATTGAACCATTGTCATTCCAAACCATACTCAAACGCAGACAATGCGATGCGGCGGGGTGTAGAAGCTTGACACCATCATCGTGTGTGCTCATGAGCTGCAGTATTAATTACGGTGCACAGAACAGAAGACGCCCAGTTTTGCAGGATGCCTGTCACTCTGGAAAAATCTCTCCACCTGTGATTACCGTCTAGAGCTCGCAATCCGATAGTTAACGTACTGCGAACGTGCTTGAAGCAGGAAATGTGCACCACGATCGAAGATTGAGGCCATGAAGGAGGCATGCTTGCCTTTTGGTGGTATTACCTTTCCGCTGAATACCCTTGCGAACCTATTCATGGCCTTACAGGTTCCAAATTCCGACGTGACTATGCGCGTACATGTACACACTCCACGGAGATCCATGCGAGCTCTCTGTGATGTTTTGTGTCGTGTCCGGGTTATTTTGCAAGCGTCTTCGGAAAACTGCATAGAAACAGCATCACCTTGAACGACGTAGCTTGCCTGTTGCAATTGGATCAACACCTGAGATGCTGTACAGCATGTCCCTTCACTAAATCCGCCAGGTGCACTGTCCAGCGCACCAGCACAGCCAGCAACGCGCAGATTCTCACCAGACAAACGCATAAATGGATCCAAAGATATGGCTGGATGTAACTGTGAATGGTTACAAACAACAATGATGCATGTGCACGTTGACACCGTGGCCGAAAATCGACGTACAGCGAGGAAAGCGAGGGGAGCTTGAGCTAGAATCAGCAGATCAGAGGGAGCACAAAGTGGATGCTGTACGGAAGTCTGTGCACTGTAGAGAACATCGAAGCTGACTGCGTTGTGTTCACCCTTGCCGTCCCACATCGATCGCACGGTATACTCTCGACGACGTGCAGAGCTAACGTTCACTTCAATCTGATATGTAAAGAAGTAGAATGACGTTTTCGCATGCTGATGCGGCTTCGAAGGTGTGTTCGCCTATGAACAGGTTGGACGTTATCAACAACACGTGTATCTGCTGCCGCGAGCACCTCAGGCTCAAGAAAGGACGTCGACGATATTCCGTCCCTTCATTTTGTAACTGTTGCGTGCAGCACGGAGCCTGGACGTACGAAGAGGACAAACTGTTGGCGAAATACCAGGTACTGCATACCAGCCGTCCATCTGCCCAGTACGCGATGTGCCTACGACCTGCCCTTCGATAGATTGTTACAATGTTTTTTCGTGATGCCAAGCTTGGCCTGGAAGTGGGAATATGCAACGCAGTACGGTTGTTGGGTCCTTCGTCTACCTTGTGGCCGATGTGGTCAACACACTTTCCCAGCAGGTCCGTATGCAAGGGTTTGTTTCGGTCAATATTTCAACATCTAGGTCAATGGCTATGTCTTCGTATGGTGCTGCGTCCGACATGGCCGTGTAGGACGTGCGCGGCAAGGTGGTGTCCTGGCTTTATTGTATGACACACTGACCTCTTCCCCCCGATTATTCACTTAAACATGTACTGGGCGAAGTATAATTTCAGTCGGAAACGGAGAAGTAGTCTGACATGTTGCTGCTCCCACTTGCGCTTGGGTCGTTGTTGTTAATAGCACGATATCTCCTGCATAAGTAAAAGCCATCCGCCGGGTACTGTCGTGAATCTGTTAGTTCATTCGGTAAGAGGGAGCAGTGTGGACTTTGCGATGAGGCTGCATGCGCGTTATTGTTTTGAGTAAGGCGGACATGCAGCCTTGAAACGCGCTTTGTTGTCCGCTGTATACAGCGATCCCATCTGCCGCTTTTTATCCCAACTGTATGATGTTGGAAACGTCCGCCGGGGATGCTGGTGCCCTATTGTGCAAGGCGTACGGCGGCAAGTGTGAAATTTTGTAAGCAGTGCAGGAAATCCACGGCAACAGATGGAGCCTTGTGGCCGTCAACATCCCAGGAAGGACTGGACAACAGTGTGCTCAGCGATGGAGACACAAGGTATGTACTGGTAAGCAATGTGCGTGACAACAACCTTGTGTGGCTGACGATAAGGCTCAAAGACACTCGTGTCTTCAGGTCAATCCTGACATTCGAAAAGAAAAATGGACTCCAGACGAGGACCGTCTGCTGGCTTCTCTTGTGGCTGAGCATGGGAATCGCTGGGCAGACATTGCTAGACAGTGCGCACCCGCTGCCAGCATCGGTCAGTCAGCATTAGCTGACTGAGATGTGCGTGGTATTTTTCAATCATTTCCGTGCATTCGTGATTTCTTAATGCCTAACATATTCCTGTTTTTGCAGTATGCCTGGAAGAACAGATCAACAATGTATGGGAAGATGGCGTAGACACTTGGATCCGAACATTCGCAAATGCCAGTGGCATGTACATGAAGATGAACTTTTGAAGCAACAGTACGAAGCGCTCGGGCCGCAATGGTCCAATATATCAAAATTCTTACATGGAAGGACAGCACAGCAGTGTCGTGCCCGATGGTTCCAACTCTGCCCTGCAAGTGCAGCCCCGCCCGTTCCCAGAACCGCAAGGAATCAGAACGGGCGCCGTGATCGACACCATGATGGCGCTTCTATACAGGAGAGTGCCCGGCAGCTTGTTGCACAGATGGGTGGCAGTCCTGGGCAGGATGATGCAGAGTATGCCAGTCCGCAAGCCGGGGCCACGATATCAGAAGAAGCACTGGATGGTGTGAAGTCTATCCTAGCTTCATGTTCGTTGTGCCAGCTGTGTCCGCATCCCCTGCACTGGAGATACTCCTGCCTCAACACATAGCGAATTCTGCACCTTCAGTACATCCGCTTGAAGAAGTGTTCTGGGTGTTGCCAGTTTGGTTCTTGTTACCCGTAAATATGAAACAATGCCCTGAAAGTTTGAATGCTGCGCGTTTGTCCACCCCTGAGCGGACTATGTTGCCCCACGTTCAACTGTTGTCATGAGGCATCTCTAGCGTGCGCCTTCCACATAGCATGAGGAACTTTGAATGAACTGCAAGTTCCACCGTGAATCGTGTGCTAGGCATGTTTCATCATTGTGAAATTGCAGGCGATCTACCTGGTGGTGTCACTCCTTTGTCTAACTGTCTGAGGAGCAGCTCTCAAGCGGTTGGCAGAAAGACTGTGGGTCATGTACCTTTCGAGGGTCTTGCTGATGATGAAACATTGCCCAATGGAGTGGCCGACTCGCCAGCAGTGGAGCCTGATGGAGAAGATGGCTCCGGACCAGCTGCAGCTGCTGGTGTGACTCCAACGAAGTCGCGTCGTGCTGCTGCACGCAGGAGTGATGTATTTCGTCAGCAGTTGCTATCACCTGAGAAAGCTGGTGCCTTGGCGCATGTGTCGTCTACGACCAGGCCAAATTCGTCACCAAGTAAGTTGGGAAGAGCTGGCGCTTTGAAGTCGCCACAGCTGATGCTACAATCTGAAAAGCTGGCCTGGGAAGGCACACGAACACGAACGCGTTCTGCCAAGCCAAGGAAGCGCTTTAGTCCCATTCTGCGCAGCAAAAGGTATGGCTCCAGGTTCACTTGATTTCCCTTTTGTGATGCTCAGTAACCTCAAGATGAAAGTATACTTTACCACGTGGGCCATTGTTTTGTTACAAACGTGTTCTACTGCGAGAAGTTGCTGTGTGCATATGCACTGGTGCTGTGCTTTGATCATGCTGCGCATGATGTTGCAGTCCATCCAATGCCGAAGATGCTGAGTGCAAGACTCCGAGGATGAAGCGCAGTGATAGCATGAAGCTGCTCGAAGAAGAGGCTCTGGAAGCTGCAGCTGCATTGACTGAAATGGCTGGAGGTCCTAGAGTGCATCCATCAGCATCACCTCCATCTGTCAGAGCTCCTGAGAGGTCCATGTTCAGCACCTTTGGGGCGCCGCAAAGCCCTGGCCGATGGATGTCGCCTCGAAAGGATGCTTCGTGCTGCACTCCAGCAAAGCGCCCTGCTGCAGCACCGCTCTGGGATGGTACGGCATATATTCTTTTGCTCGTCCAGAATGTAACCGTGCTAGCCCCTGTGGTTTGCCAGTCTCTGCATCTGCTCTCAACAAGAGTCACTCTGTTCCAGGAACATCGTGCAAGACGCCTAAACGGAACTTGATCAGATTACTTCATGAGATCTTTGTGAAATCACCTACACCAGTCCGAGCATGCATCGTTCAACATGACACCTGTGATCCTGGCCATCAATTCTCCTTACAATAAGTCCGGCCCAAATCACGTGCCACCAAAACATGTTGACCGTTGGAACAGAGGAAAGCTTCGTCTGAAGAGCTTCCGAATGATTGCTATTGTATGCCTTGAACCGTGATTCCGTTACAACGTGTGGACTGTACGATATCTGAAAGGTACTACTCAATGCCCGTCCAGAACCCCACGTTGTGCATGCACCAACAGCATGCACCAAAAGCACAGTTTTTAGTATCATCAGACGGGTGCTGTAGCGTTCAATTTTCAAGTTACACATCACAAGAACACTGTTAATCACCAACCTTGCAGCTTGAGGCTTTCTGAACATGCGTTGCGATATTTTTCCATTTGATCAGGTTTATTGTCGGGTTGCAGCTTTTCATTCTGCGTGCACAGCCTGATGCCCTCGCAGTATCAGTCCAGCAACAGTGTGTGCGATCTGTGCAGGTCCGAGTTCCTCAAAGTTAAGCCGGCCTGGCCTGCTGGAGGCCACTCCACGGCCTACTCCCACCCACATGCACATGAACACGCCGCTGCTGCAGCACCTGGTTGCCAGCCCTGGCTTTGGTGCTTCACCTCTGCCTGTTCACCAGGAGGCTGTGATGATGACCCCCGGCTCCCGAAGCATGCTACGCAGCATGCCTCTCGATCCAGTCGACAAGATGATGATGGACCTTCCAGGGGACTTCTCCCCGGGTATCATGTCTTCTCAAGGCACAGCCCCGTCATGTACCCCACTTGAGGGCCCCTCTCCCGATGTTGCCAGCGCAAAGGTACCTGACCACCTGTACACCTCAGCAGCAGCTGACCCAGGAAACATGCACCGGGCAGTCAACGGTGTCGTCACACCAGCCATCTGCGGCAGCGGCATGCATGCTCCAGGGAACAACGGAAGCCCACGTGCAATGCAGGCCTCTGCCCTGAAAGGCCCTCCCACGCGGCGGAGCTTGGTGTTTTCAGAGACTGCAGAGCGCAGTGATGCCCCGGGAGCCGCTCCTGTGCTGCTCCGTTCGGATGTCCCCCAAACCACCCCCCTGCACGGTGGCCGGGACAATGGAGCGAAAGTACAAGCTGCTAGCTCAGCCCTTTCGTGGCCACAGCTGGGGCCGAAAGACGAGGAGATGCCCGACCCTGTCGTTCTGCGAAGCAGAGATGGAGGGTTTCCGCGCCTGAGCGGTTCGCTGCAGCGCTCCTTCGGTCCCTTCCATAGACCAGACTCGCCTCCGGCATCACTGCAGCTCCCCGGGACACCTGAAGATGGGTGCCACGTCGGGCGCGCCAGTGGCGGACGCCCCTCACAGAATGGTCTGGAGCAGGTCGTGCACAACGATGGCCCCGTCATGTCTCGCAGCCACGCTGCCAGTGGTGCTGAGAAGAACGCATGCGACACTCAGCGAATGGACAGATCGCCCCATGCGTGTGTATCCCCGCAGCTCGGCGTGCAGACTCTCACGCCTGAGGCATGTCAAGAACACGGCAGCGCTGCTGCGTTGGGGTACTCAGTGGGCAGCATCGGAGTGTCGCTGTCACCCCCTGGCTGCAGTGGGGATGCAGACGCCATGGACAGAATGGGCAAAGCATCTCCAGCTGTTGCGTGTGACAGCGACTCAGGGTTTCCCCCACCACAGCAGGCCTCCTGCGCACAGGAGCAATCCCACAGCGCCGTGAACGCAGACTGCAACGTGCACCTGAACGTCAACGTCAACGGCAAGGCTGTCAGCAACAACTCTTCGACGGGAAAGAGCAGCGGTGTTTCATCCATCGACATTCAGGACCGGATCGCTTCACGCCGTGAGGTAGCAACAGCTGATGTACATGGTGGTTCGTGCGCGGGGGGGGTTTTAGGCACAGGGGATCTGAAAAGCGACGGCGGGGAAGCCGATGTGGGGGGTGCTCGGCAGGCAGTCGACGACGGCAGCTTCTCCATCAGGCAGAAGCTGCATTCTCTTGTCGACGATGTTTTTGCTTTTGCTGTGTGAGAGCCATGCTTGCACTCAGTGTGGTGGTGGTATGCCACTGAATGTCGAAGGTGTGCGTGCGAGTGATGGCAGCGTTGGTAGACAAAAGCAGCAGCAGGCCAGCCAAATGCTCAGCTGCAGTCGTTAATGCTGGGCAGCTCGGGAATGGAGCTTGATCGTGTACGCAATGCAGGTGTGTGATGAAACTGTTGGGGAAGAGAATGGTCCACAAGTGTCTACAGATTTTGCTTCTGGAGTGTTCCGGCAATGTAGATTGTGTGGTACGTTATGTGAGCAGTTTGGGTGGGCTGTTGATGGCGTCGTTCAACACTACTAGACTATATGCACTTCTAGACCAGAACCAGCATTTCAAAGGTCTTGTGTTCGAATATGGGTGACCTGGAGGTTCCAGGTGCAGAGTAAAGCAACAGCACTTATGTTTGTTTAAGGTGACGAAAATTACCGACAGTGGTGCGTCCACACACAATTCCAGCTACTGGATAGTATGCCAATAACATCAGACTGTTCTGCTACACACTTATCCCAGGTCTCTTGGTGATTCTGAACGACAGCAATGTTCCTGTATGAAACATGCTCAGTTTTGCGAGCCATCATGATCAGTGTCGCGAACACAGGATTCGTAAACCCCATTTCGTGCGAGTCACTTGTACATCTGGAAAAGGTTTCTACCGTATCAACTTGCTGCATTGCGTGTTTGTCTTCGGTGCTGGTGAACTGGCTCAATTCGGCGTGTAGCATGGAGCATCTGAACCGACCATCAAGGAGCTGACTCTCAGCGGCGAAACGATAAACACATCCTGAAACGTCTCACTACTTCTAATATCTCGCTTTCAGTACTCTGGCTTGATACAGCTGTTGCCATTCTGAGCTTCCCTGACTCGAATGACCAACTTGAAGTGTGCCCTGGCACCAAGATACACAACTCTGCACCTGGATTCTCACACACGATAGTTTCGAATACGGAATTATATTTGTATTTCAAGTGCTCAAGGGCGTCACTATGCGTTGTATTGTGTGAGGGAGAATGTGGCTGAAGGTGGACCGTGGCACATGTGACACCACATGCCCGTGTGACATACTATGAACACGTTCAGGGCCAAAGAAGATTCCAAACGCATTCTAAATGTCCAGTATCAATACATAATGCTTGGCGCTTGCATTGGGGCTCGTTTAGCAACTTTTCGCTCCAGAGTTTTTCGTTCTCCACCTCTCAACACAGAATAGAAACTTCCCTAGCACGCGTGCGGCGGAATCAAAACGGTGCGGCCTAACGATGGTCAGACACTTCAACACAACTGCTCCCATTTCCACGTTGAAACAACATTCCACGCATACATATGCTTTGTAGCTCCTATGGAGCACCAGAAGAAAGTGTTTCGAAACAGTGTTGCCGAGTCGCCTACTGCCGCTTGCCCCGCGCTCATGGCTCTGAACAAACCGTGTCCGGGTACTCAACTCAATCGCAGCGTCACAACAGCATGCAGTCACATCACAACCCCCAAAGCCTACCGCCCTTTCTGCAGCTCTTCAGTTGCGTGGCTGCACGCGAACACCTTCCGCACATCCTCGCTGAACTGCCGCGCGCTCGCCCGCTGTGCCACATCACGCCGCAGCAGCTTCATGATGGCACCGTGGAAACTCCCCAGCTTCTGCCGGTCCTCCTCAGAGATGCGGCCGTCCTCCCACGGCAGCGGCGCTCCTCCCTCAGCCACCTCCCAACACGCCTGCCCACCACATGCCACGTCAGCACAATAGCAGCCGTTCATGCAATGCCACCACAGCAGCAACAGGCGCACTCAGCCACTTCCCTGCATGCCGCCGCTCTCTCTGCACACAGACACAAAATACAAAGTCCAATCGCACCTTCCTTATGTCTGCAAAGTGCCCAAAAGCAGGCCGTTGCACCAGCAGCTCAAACGCGATCACCCCCAGAGCCCATGCATCCACCACAGCGTCCGCAGTCACTGCATCCCTGCCCTCCCGGTGCGCCTGCAGCGTCTCAGGGGCAGCGTAGGAGGGCGTGAATGCCACCGGCACCTGCTCGCCTACAGGCGAGGAGAAGCCAAAGTCGATGAGCACCCAGCTGCAGGTGCTGGGCTGCCACATGATGTTGCCGGGCTTGAGGTCGCGGTGCACGTAGCCCGCCTCATGCAGCTCCGCAATCCGCTGGCTCACATGCCCCAGCACCTGCACCACACCGCAGCAGCGCTCTGTTTTGCCAAGCAGGGTTTTATGCCGCAACAGCTACCGTGAGCCTTGCATGCATGCAGCGACAGACCTTACACATCCTGGTATGCATGCTGCAGTGGACCCCAGTCCCATGTTGGCTCAACCCGACCGCTAAGGCAGGGACTGCTAAACCCTATCGCGCAGCCACCACCCTCGTACCACTGCATGCCCCCCCCCCCCCCCCCCCCCTCTGCAGAACCCTGACAGCAGCGCACCTGTGCGGCAGTGTAGAGATCGACGGGCATGCGGTGCGCGCGGTCGCTAAGGCTCTCCCCCTTCTCCATCACTATGAACGGCGGCACAGGGTGGCCAAAGGGGTCCTGCACGGCTCCATCCAGGTTGTCCACGTACTTGTTCACAGCAGGCATGAAGCGCTGCAGCTGCGGGGGGGCCTGGCGGTAGATGGCCACCTCCTCCTCGTAGCTGCTGCGCCTCGCAAAGAACTTGAGGGCGTACAGCGCCGCACCGGTGCCGTCAGTACGCCTTGCAAACTGCACCACCGACTGCCCTGCAGGCCACCGCAACCATCAGGTGCATGCAATCATTACACAACATCCGGGAAATAGTTACAGTGCACAATACCACGCGCACGTTACATCCAACCACAACGCTTACCCCAGCCCCCGAGCTAAAACCGCACAATTTCGTGAAGATATTCAAAAATAACTAAATGAGGCGGGGTAGAAGAACCCCCCCCTCCCCCACTGTCCCCGCCACGCCAACGAATACCCAAAAAACCTGGCATACGTGTTAAAGTACCCACACGCGGCACACTGCAATCAACGGGGGGACAGGCGCGCGGCGCACCACCAGTGCGGCGCTCATCTCTGCCTAGCAGCTGGTAGCGCCCCAGAACAAAGTGCGAGGGGCCGAAGCAGTCCAGTATCTGATGCATGAACCGCAGCCCTGCCGCGCCTCGGCCCACGGCGTCTGCCGTGGCAGCGGGGCCGCTGGGGGGCACCCTCCTAGGGCTCCATTGCTGCACTGATGACCCGATCGTCGTTCCCAGCGTCAACACTGCAGCACCCACACCACACTTCTTGTCAACATTGAGGACTGATAGTGATGAGGGAGTGATTCCTTGACATTTTTATTTCATAAAACTTCTTTGAGATGGCAATTTCCTCGAGATGGAAGTTTATTCTTACATATTTTCTTTCCTTTCACCCCTTGATATGTGCGCGTACTCATTATATTCATCATCATCGATTTATTCTACCTACGCATGAACGACTTGTAGAAATGACTACTGTGTGGCTTCAGAGGTGCAGCTGCAGCTACGCACCTGTAGTTTCTGCATGCATGTGCATGTCCATATGCATGTACCGCGTATCATCAGCCGGGCATGCTGCGGGGTGGGGCTGTTCGGGGGGGCCGACCGACACCACCAGAGGCTCCTCGAGGGCGCTGCTGCAGGCACGCGAAGCCTGCGCGGCGGGCGCGGCGGCGGGCATGGCGGCAGGGACTGTGGCGGAGGTCTGTTCGAGGCTTCCTGACATCTTTGTGGCACCTTCCTGACACCTTTTCTGCACCACAGCCACTTTCGCAGGCCACATGAAGTACGCATGTTTGTGGCGCAGCGTGCTTTCATGCGGAAACTTAACACTGTCGCACCGCAAATGGCGGCCAAACCTTGACCAGGTCTGCAACTCAGTTGAAGATCCACATTCCAAGCTGTTGAAGATACAGATGTGAAATACTTGACGATATGAAGTAAAAGAAAATTGCCTGCTGCCCAGACACCCAGCGGTCAGAGTAGGCAGCCCATGCACAACACGGTATGTACCAACGAAGAGGAACATGCATGCTGGTGTATGACGGTGTCACGTTGCAAGACAAAAACGAATGGAAGCGCCCACGATAAACATGCGGAACACTTGAACACAAACATGCATGCTTGTGTCATATTATGTTATCGCGGAGGGTCAAAACGCACGGGGGGAGTGGTGGAGCCGGGCCCTTTGCGATCCCCACTTGCCGCCGCCGCCGCCGCCGCGCCGTGTCGCCTTTTGAGCAGAATCAGCAACAGCACCCCCAGCAGCAGTACTGTGGCTGTTGCCGCGGCCGCTGCCGTAGTCACACCCGCACTTGGCGACGTCCTGCCAGATGAATCACCTCTTAAATCACCCTGGAGTGGGGTGGAGGAGGCCTCTGCGCAGAGCTGCAGCGTGTCGCCGTACACATCAAAGGTGGGGGGCTGGCCCGGAGGAAGATTCTTGATCCAGCACTCTTTCGTCAAGTGCTTGAACGTGGCCGCGTTGCACTCAGGCGTTGCGAGGCACAGTGCCATGCAGTCTGCACGGCCTTTTGCCAGGCGGCTCTGGCCGTGAATGTCAAACCCCACAAAGTCTGCAAAGGTGATCCACTCCCCGCATGCTGCACGGGCAACCGCACTGTTAGGGTCTGAGCGCATGCACTGTATGTGTGGCAACATCTCTCCTAGTTGAAGAATTGCAAGGTGATCCGCTGCCTGCATGCATGCTGCAAGGACGCGAAAGAGTTGGCACTGACAAGGCCTGGACGTGAGCCCAGAACATGAGCTAGTGCACAGTGGTTCGGGGCCCGCATTGTTAGGTTCTGTGCTAATACCAAAAGCGCCCGATCGGTTATGATCGTATTCTACCACTAGGAGCGATGACGTCACTGATATAGTGGATTCGCCTACAATCGTAACACGCATGCTGCACATGCATCACAGACTAGGAAATGACAAGGCCTCACGAGCTGTACGTGGAGGGGGCCCTGCTGCACAGATATTCTGTTGTTGCGGTCGATACAGAGATGTGGCTGAGGCGAGGCTGCATGAATCCCTCAGAGTGCAGACACTGGCATGCATGCGTGCCAACAGTTCAGATAGCCATGGCTGCCACTGATAGAAGCGGCAATCGCAATTGCGCCAAACACCACTGGAGATGGATGGCCGTGGCCCAAATACCCTTTGTATGGGTTTGTCAGCAGCCAACCAATTGTTTGTGCCTGCCAACATACATGCGGTGCATCAAACTCTTGCACTTTGAACACGTCCGCCATGTATGGTACACAACAGATGTCAAAGCATGCACGGAACGCCACAGACGTCAATGCATGCATGCATGCAGCAGCGCACGGTGAACGTTGCCATCCTCACACAGCCGCAACGCCGCCACCTCCCCCCCCTTGGCTTGAACTCTCGATACATCAGCAGGAATCGCGTCATCCAGCAGCATGCATGTGTTGGTCGCCGCATGCATCAGGATGGCGCCGCATGCGTGCGCATCCACGTTCGCAGCCACACAACTCTCATAGCACGCACTTGCGCTGTGAACGGTTAAATTGTACAACACATGGGCATCTGTCTCCCCGTTTACCCCTGCATGCTTACCGGCATGAGTATGCATGTGAGACATGCATACACTTGTGCAAGTGTGTGTGCCCACATGTGGATTGTCATTCCCAGCAGCATGCATAGAGAGCACGTGATGCTGTGTGAATGAAAGTGTGAAATGAGGTCGCGCCTGTGAATGTGAAGCCTACGATCCACATGCCGCAGAGCCCGCCAGCTGCGCCTGAGCCTGCTGCACCACGTTCAAACTTCAAAGTTTGTGAGGTTACTTATCGTACACTCTGGTGGCTGTGTGCGCCCACATGTGGGCAGCCTGAATGACAGCACGTGCGCCATCAGCGCATGCATTACAGAGGAGGCGCACATGCATTGCACAAAGGAGATGTCTGCACGCACATGCATTACAGGGAGAAGACATCTGTACACACATGCATTACAGGGCCCTGTAATGCCTGCAGGGAGGAGACGTCTGCACACACATGCATCACAGGGAGAAATCGCGCTGCTAGGCGTTTCAGGAGTCACAATACAAGCGGCGGTGTACATGTTCTACATATGGGGTGGCAGCGCGGCGGGGCAAGCAGAAACCCATTATAGAAGCCATGGAGCACGCCAGCCCCGGATTCGGTGCCATGACCTTCAACGGCAATGGTCCTCAGCACAGGGGGGGTAGGAGCAGCCGCCTTGGACGGCCCTTGCAACACGCATGCGCGCCCAACCCATGTACGCTGAAACTCATGACTGCAGAAGAGGTGTGGTGGTGGTGGCGCTGTTGTTGCGCCGGAAACTTGAAAGAACGGGCAGCAAGGATGCATGCAATATACGAGTACGCGCGCACGCCACCTGACAACTGACCATCTGTTGCGTTGAGAACCGGGCCGGAGTTGCCACCAGCTGCAGGAGCATTCGCGTGCTGCTCCGGGCAGAGCCTCAGAGCGGATACAGAGGCGTCGTCGACGGGTTGTGCGTCGTCGGGGAGTATCTTCAGGTAGCACGTGCCGTCCTTGAACGACACGCCGTTGCATTGCGCGGTGGACTGGCAGGCCTCGCTGCATTTTGTCTGACTGGATGCAGGAAGAGCGCCGAGGTCGTGGCTGAAATAATCCTTGCCGAGCAGCCAGCGGCCGCACTCACTCTCTGCACGGCGCTCAAGCACTTTCTCCCTTCATCGTTTACGGAAGCTTAGAACAAAAAAACAGCTCCTGGTTTCAGTATCAGCTCAACGCACTTTGTAGACAGTGATGTACAGTGAACTACGTGAAATTATGCAAGTACTATATACTCGGCATTGGGAGCAACGCTCAGGAAACCTGCCACCGGGGGAAAGTAGCAGAAAATGCAACAGATGATGTGCTGTGATGCGTGGCGCGCTTGCGCTGTAACGAGGTGTATCGTGAGGTCGCTTACAGACGTGCATTCTGCGGAATAGGTGCTGCAGCGGCTGCCTGAAACGATGGCAGGCTGCAAACCGTTTCACATCTTGCATTTGCGGCAAGAAGCACCATGACTCTGCGGCATTGGGGCTGCTGCGACTAAGCTGAGGCTCCGCACCTGGCGCGGCAGCAGGTGCCTGCGCGGACGCGCCGGCGCAGCTTGCTAGAAGCACTACAACGTACAGCATACTGTAAATTGAGTCAGGATGAGTCGGTAGCCTATTTATACGCTTGCAGCTTAGCACAGACGATCACCATTTCATCACATCGTCAAGAAAGTTCCCTTGCTGATCAATCTCGTCTGAAACGGCGGGTTGAGGCGCCCCTCGCGCAGAGACCTCCCGGGTCGTGCCGTACTGATGTTGATTCGGGAAAAGAGCACTCGTTTTTTTGGCAACCGAGCAGCTGCGTTCGCTTTCAGCTACAAGTCAGCACACTGACATACCCATCCAGATCTGTTATCGTAGAGGCATGATGACGTCGACGATGACGCAATCAAGGAGCATTCCAGCGCAATTGGCCGTCTTCATTGCCACTGCCACTATCTCTGAGATAGAGTATGGACGCCTGGGATGCACCATGCCTCTGAGCAACGCTAACGGTAACCGCGGTTAATCGAACGCTGGTTACCGTTCCTCCTCGATGTTGCGAACCTCGCAGTCTGCATGGCGGCGGCTGTGCAAATTTAAAGGCGACCATCGCGACAGTGTATTATTGACATGTGCATGTATCCAGTCGGCTTAAAAGGGGCTATGTCATTAATCAGCATGTCACATATTGACGCAAGCGCTACTGGGATACCATGGGCCTGCCTTGGATCTTGTCTTCCTCTGTAACCCTTGGCACCCAGGCTTTCCCAGTCTGTTGTTTTCACTCACAAATCGAACATTCCGGTCAGGTCTCACTGCAGCAAGCAGATCATCACACGGTGCAACGCCTCGACTTTGAACGTTCCCAACATGTTGCACAATGTTACCATCGATGCACTACCACGCTGCAGAAGACTCCCTAACAGCAGAGTCCAAGGCAGCAATGAACAACTGCCAGCTCAAAGATGCAACACGTTGCACCGACAGCCCTGACCTATTCAGTGGTCACATACGCCACTGCGTCACGCATGCATGTCGTGCCAGTCTGCACATGTTTGTATTTCCTTGTCATACAACTGAAGGGTACAACGACACTGCACTGGCACAGAGTGTCATGTACGCGGCAGAGCCGCCCGCAACACCATCAAAGGCGACAAAGTCAACAGAATATGACCGCCAGCACACAATCCTGTAAATACACCTCCTCCACAACCGCCATCTGGTGGCTAAAGCAACCGAACGAGGACATGGCTGCCTGGGAGGTGTTATGCATGCACAAACGGTGCAACTGTCAGGCAGCTGCCCGCACCCAACACATCCCCAACACTTGAAATCAATTTCATATACACTCTGATTACGACCCGTTATTGTGAAGTCCATGCACTGCGATCGAGGGACAGCAGCAGAGGGTCTGAGCGGCCCCAGGTGGCCGGTGTGCACGCCTGTGGTCACGCCCACACGCACGTGCGCGCACGGGTGTGTGAAAATGCATGTACTGATTCTAGCGACCCCCCCGCGGCCGCAGGCAGCTGGTCCAGCCAGTGCCAACAGCCTCAGCTTCACAGAAAAGTGTACACCAGAAGCATGTGGGAGTGAGGTAGCTATGCTGCGAATCATGGTGTGCATAACCCCACACACGCGCACACTCAGATCCATACCCCCACACACACTTCTGCCACTGCCCTCGCGACGCAACACTGGTGAGGGTGACTGCCTGCCCAGGTTCCTAGGCATGCAGTCACTCTGTGGTTACCCGCCGCGCAGCCACGGCGGCCAACGGCGTCCTGACAGGCACCTCCTCATGTGCCAGTCGCCTGCTGCTGCGACTGGATGAGGCCCGGGGACGTCGAGATGGGGCGCTGGTGGATGTGGCGGGGTTCTGCCGCGCGGCGCCGCTCGCCGTCAAACAGCCGCACCCTTCTAGCCATCATCTCCTCAAACTCCATCATGCCATCCCCTGCGAGATCCTGGCCGTACTGCGGCAGCGCTGTGTGCTCACGCATGAGCACCATGTCGTCCTGCGACGCCTGGGAGGGATCGCTCCGCGTGTTAGGGTTTCCCAGAGCCCCCCCGGGACCGGGCAACGCCTGAGGCTCCCCCCATCGCCCCCGGGCGGCAGGCACACCTACCGCTTCACTGTGACGGTACCCCCAATCGAAGGTCTGGCTGCGGCGGCCGGGCACATGCGGCTCATTCGCCTGGACTCTGCCTCGTGAGAAAAAGGCCGATTTTCGGATGTTTCGGCTTCTGTGGTCTTGCATGAGCTGCTCCTCGTCAGATAGCCCCTGCACGTTTCTGTTTGCTGAGCTGTCCATAGCTGATAGTGGCGCGGAACCTTCTGGAGGAAGGTCGCCACAGAAGCTTCTGCGGGGTACCGCTTGCCGCGCTGGCTGCTCTGCATGCTGCGCTGCCCCCGCAGCATGCTGTGGCTGCCATCCAGGGGTGCCGGCAGCCTTGTTTGGGGCCACGGGGACTGCGTTCGCGGCAGGAAGCGCGCTGATGCTGAGCGGCCTTGAGGCTGGGTCTGTCGCGGCTGAGCCACGAGCGATCGCGATATGCGAGGCATCGTGGGCTGTGCTGTGCTGCGCTGGGGTGGGTGTGGGGGCGGAAGGCAACACGGTGTGTGTGTTGGTTGTGCCTTGCCGCCGGCCTTGAGGAGTGCTGGCCACCGGCGGCGCCCTATTCTGGTTCACGAAATGCGAGAGGCCGCGCAGGTAGTGCGGCAGTAGGCGCTCGAGGCTCGAGCGACCGGCTGCATAACCATGCATCCAAGTCAGGCCGGTGCGGTTACAGCATGCCTGCAACTGGAACCAACGAGCACATGCACGCATGTCCGCAAACACCCCACAGGCACCGCACGTTTGCATCTAAGGCGGCGCTGGAGCGCGAGCATGCATATGCATCCTAACATGTATCTTACAAACCGGAAAGGTAGTAAATAGGCATGACAATTCTGTGTTCAAATGGTGGCTCATGGATCATATCTGATGTAAACTCTATGTGTCAGAAAATGTGAGAACGCAGTACGCATGGTGCAACCCTCACATGCATGACATAAACCATGGGAGAGGATGGACAAAAGTAGCGCACCGGCGGAGGAGGAGGGGCCGTCCAGCTTGGCCGCCGCCTCCTGACGTTCGGAGTGGGGGTCGACGGCATTGGGGTGGGGCTCCGTTTGCCCCCCTACCGGGAACGGGGGGCCCCTCGGAGGGTGACCAGCGGCGGCCGGCCACAATGCTTTCTTTGTCGCAGGCGCATCTAGAATGGACTCGCTGTGGCGGTGCTGCAGCGGCGACGGCGTGTCCGCCTTGCCCGCCACCCCAACGACCGCGGCCGGCCCCTCTGCCCCGCGCACTCGCCCTGCGTGCCCGGCCCGCCACTGCATCGACGCGCCGCCCAAGCTGCTGTCGCTGTGCCTCAGGAACCTTGAAAAGACGCTGACGAGGACAGCTGATGTGTCGGTGCCCACCGGCCGTGGCACCGGGTCATGAAGGTTCTGGAACATGCTGTGAAAGTTCTCTGCTGTGACGTCAGCACCCACAGGCACCTTGCCGACTGACACCACAACAGACGCCAGCGAGAAGCTGGACCCGCGGGCTCCCTCCTCATGCAGCTCGTCGGGGCCTGCCAGCAGAACGGCGGCTTGGTTCTCTACTTTTGCTGCGGCCTCTTCGAGGCTGCTCTGAGTACCTGTGTCGGGATTAGTGGAATCGTTGGCCATGCCGCAGAGCTGCCGCTCGCTTCTGATTGCCCTGCATGCATGCAAGGCAATGACAGCACGCACTGAGGAATAGACAGCAAAGCACAAGAACAACAGAGGATTCCGGAAAAAGCAAAGGAGGTAGGGTTTAAGTTACCGGCGATTAATCGGCCCTGGCCAAAGGAATGAGGAGTCCTGAGCGGACGTCACCCCGGAAAATCACCAGGAAACAATCAATGGTTCAATGTTGAGCCAGCTAGATAGAAGATTCCGCCGAATACTTCGGGGAGGTGGAGAGAGAAGGACAACAGAAAACCGAGGTGTAGAGAGAATCAAAAGACTTTTGAAGATAAAGCATGGCAAAAACAACAGAGGTGCAGAGAGAAGACCTCCTGACGAACATGACGAACCGGAAAGGTAGTGAGCGGGCATGAACTAAAAAAGCGCAGAGACAGAGAGTGTGAGAGAGAGAGAGAGAGAGAGAGAGAGAGAGAGAGAGAGAGTGTGTGTGAGAGAGAGAGAGAGAGACGCATACTTGAGCAGAGACGAGTGGCGCAACAGGACTGACAGCAGCAACAGCTGCCTCTTGGTGAACAGGGCGCCTGCGCAGTACAGAGCGTAGGCTGTGTCGCAGTCATGCGCCAGCAGTGCCACCTCCACAGGAGTCAGGCCCTCCGCATCGGCCTCGCTGGAGCTGCAGCCGGCCTTGATCAGCAGTGGGATGATGTGAGCCGCACGCTGCATGCATGAACCGCTTGTTACCCGCCGGTTGCGGCCGCAAGCGAAGGCACTCGGATTGAGTTTGTGGCGCAGGTGCGGCGTTAGGGCTCTGTGCTCGTTTTCGTGCTTCACATGTTCCATCAGGGCACTGCGTTTTTGTCTGTGCTTGTGAGGCTGAACCTTTTGGTTGTTGACTGGAAGGACGGATGCATCAGTGAAAGAGGCCATGAGTAGGCATCGCCATGGAACTGACATGCAACTGAATACTTCCTTTTGTGACACAGTCCACAGAAGAAACCTTGGTCAGTGAGCAACAGCGTCAGGAGCATAGGGGGAGGCGGCCGGGGGAGGTGGCACCCCAATGCAGCAGGGCACGCACGTTTCTGCAAGCGTAGTGCAGCGCGTTGGATTGCTTGTGGTCTAGAGCTTGACAGTTGGCGCCTAGGGCCAGACACTCTGCTGCTGTGGCAGTGTCACCGCGGGCACTGCATACGTGCAACAGTGTGTTGCCCTCCTGTGACCGTGTGTCCACATGCAGCGTAGTTGTTGTGAGCAGGAGCCGAAGCATCTCTGGAGATTTGCACAAATGAATGGCTACATGCCTCTCATCTCCTGACTTTTGCCCTGTATTACCACAGAAAGCAGTCTTCACACACATCAGTGGAGGTGACAAGAATCAGCTTGAACGAAGTTGATACCACTGTCTGAACTGCATACGAAATTTAAAGGCACGTTCACTGTATAGCTTGTGCGGTGCGAGGCTTTGCCCCGAAGTGCATGGCCACAGCTCAGGAACCACACCTTCTCCTGCCTTGAAAGAAGATGGCCTAGCAACCCTAGCCCCGCGGGCTAACAAGGCACTTGCAACATCCGAGTGATCATTCTCAATCGCCAGCATCAATGGCGTGGCCCCTTCCTTAGTGTGGGCATCAATATCAGCACCCATGTTTTTGATGATGTACAACACACCGTCCCGAAAGCCTGTTGCTGCCGCGAGGTGCACAGCAAGCTCATCTTGTGGGTTTCTGGTCACGTCTTTGATGCCCGTAGCATGCAGCACGAACAACGACTGCAAAGCACATCGCAGTGTCGGTGCTCTGTCCAGTCCAACTTCGCAGCGTTGCCATCCAGCAGCAGAAGATGTAGGAAACGGTTTGACTTACTCCCAGCTATGTGCACATTACGGTGATGCAGACTGTTATGGCAGCAACGTGAGATTAGCACCTCTAAGTACAAACGTTGCGCTGCAACATGTAGGGCGCTTCCAAGTTTGTCGTCAACGGCTCTGCTGACGTCGAGGCCTGAATTGATTGCCTTCTGCAGGATTGTCGGATTTCCTGTCACTATCCAGGTCCGCAAGTCATCCAGACACGCCTGCAGGGCTGGCAAAATCAAGACAACCTTGGCATTGAAGAGAATCTTGTCATTGGTTATCAGCCTTCCTGGGCGAATTGCGACCCAACCAGACACAATTGTTTTAATCTGTGTGCCGTCTGTGAAATTGACAAAGCACAGAACCACACGTTGAAGCACACGTGCGAGGCAATGACTTGCTGCTATGCACTCCACAGTGTCGCGTGAAGAGAATACGGCAAGCTAAACATAGCTATGGCCACTTCTAAGTATACTACAGACGTGGTGTACATCGAGGGCAGGAGACGGTGGCAGTACCTGTGGAGGGCCTCCTTGATGTTTCGCAGGCTTCCTACTTCGATAGAAGAACTTGAACATGTTCAGAAATACAAATCAACTTGCCCTGCCTTGTCCACGTGACAGCGGATCGCAAAAATAGCTTGAGTTTGAAACAGTCACTGAGGGCCACACGGTTCTAATATACTGTAATACGACTCCTAGTGCGGCGCTGTCAGCGCGAAGTTGGGTCGCCGCTGCAATAGGCGGACAATTGTGCAAAGTGCATTGCGTGCAGTTCATTGCAGAACGGTTTCCACAGAGGGTGCAAGGGTCGTCCTCCCGTGCTTGATCGAATTCGACCAAACGCCGAAAACATTCATGAAGCTTAGCAGTGTCTACAAGAGATCTGGAGATCACTGGACCCGACGGCAAGTATCTTCAGTTTGTCAGTTGGCAGTATGGTGCATGTGATCAGTGCTGTAGACGCTGGGTGGTTTTCGTTTTGCTGTCTGGAGCAAGGAAAGTAGCAATTGGCAGTGGCGGTGACACCAGCAATTTCCAGGGGATGCAGCAATAAAAGTACCGTTCGTGCACCTTCTTGTAGTGTTTTCAGAATGGCTGACGCCTCTAGGAATCCCCACAAGGACCTCGACGAGCAGATCGAGCAGCTCATGAAATGTGAGCCACTTAGCGAGGACAACGTAAAGGCGCTGTGTGAAAAAGCCAAGGAAGTTCTCGGGCAAGAGAGCAATGTGCAGCCTGTGAAATGCCCAGTGAGTGTCTGCGGTGATGTGCACGGACAACACCAGGATTTAGTAGAGCTCTTCCGGATCGGTGGCAACTGCCCAGACACTAATTATCTTCTCATGGGGGACTATGTTGACAGAGGTTACCACTCTGTGGAAACGGTGACGTTACTAGTCGCTTTGAAGGTTCGCTACAAGGACCGGATCACTATACTCAGGGGCAACCACGAGAGTCGCCAAATCACACAAGTGTATGTTTCCCCTTCATGTCGCAGCGTTTTTTAAGTTAACCTCCTGGACGATTCCCGGTCCAACCTCTGTGTCATGCAGTTACGGCTTCTACGACGAGTGCTTGCGAAAGTACGGCAACTCAAATGTATGGAAGTACTTCACAGATTTGTTCGATTATTTTCCTTTGACCGGGCTCATCGACAATCAGGTGCGCCGTCCAAGCTTAATCCCCTGGTCTTGAGCGCCCCACCCTCCTGCTTCATTTACCCCCGGTGATGCAGATCTTCTGCCTGCATGGGGGCTTGTCACCTACTCTGGACACTCTAGACCACGTGCGGGCGTTGGACCGCATACAAGAGGTGCGCAGAATGTCTCAATCAAACTTTTTGCGTCATTGTGATCAACCAGATGCCAGGCATGTGTAGCCATGTCCATGGAATACGAACAGGGAACCGCAGCCAGAATGTGTTTGTCGATGTTCTGACAGTCTTCTTTCCAGGCTATGATCTTTTTTTTTCTGCCAGCAGCAATCAAAGGTTGTTTAGGCAGTGACCGCCCCAGGATCACAGATGAGGTTCTCGAAACATCTTACATCTTCTTAATATTATACCGAATCGCAGCTTTGTGCTGTGTGGGTTGTAAGAGTGCCTAGTCCTTCTTCGAACGCCGAGCAAGTCAAGGAGGCCCTGGCATCAGCTCCGCAAGTGAGCACCATAGCAAAGATCTACTTGAACTTCATCAAATACGTATGGAACAGATCATTTAATCATATGCTATGAACGGAAAACTGGCTTTATGGTGTGACTTGCACACGTTGTGAAAATGTGTCGTAGCCCACTTGAACGCCTCTTCACTACACCGTGATGGCAAGCGTGTCACACATGTCCTGAGCGTTTTCGTACAGCTATAGGCAACTAACGGTGTTATCTGCGCTGTCTGGAAATCCAAGCATCCGTCCGGAAGAAATCATTCCGGAAGAAATCATTAGTCTCTAGTGGACCAACCTTTTGGGGATGATGTTTTTGTCAACGATTGGTCTCAGACAGGCAGTGCCCGTGGTACTCATATAGTAGCTTCTGTTTCCTTATTCGACATGCTTGGTAACGCCACACAGCTTATGGGAATTCTGCAGCAGCCCGATCGTGCACGATCACAGGTCTGGAAGCCAGCAGCCCGCATCAGCAGCCCTGCATGCACTACATCTCTCTAACTAGATTCGTATTCACCTTGTGCACGCGAAAGGCACGTCCAGAGTTCCCTTGTTTTCGACACATGCGTCGGCAGCCCTTCCATCTTCCAGTCTAGGATTTCGAGAACGAAAAGTTGTTGCTCCCACAGATGAGCCCCACGTGCACACACTGGACTCCTTTATGTGTTCATGAGCACACAACACAGCCCAAAAGTGGCTCTGTAGTGACACTGGGGGGCTATTGGTGACCCACAGGCTGCAAGCCTCCACCGCGGCGTCACCTCTGCTGCCCCAGTTTACAGTCCCATGCATTCCCATGCTCGATGCTTGCTCGGGCACGAGTGAACACTGATAATATGGCTTCTTCTGCCTTGCTACAGGGGTTTTATTGAGGGCAGCATGCATCTGCAGGTTCCTCACGAGGGTCCCATGTGTGATCTGCTGTGGTCTGATCCAGACGACAGAAGTGGCTGGGGGATCTCTCCTCGTGGCGCTGGCTACACGTTTGGCCAAGACATATCCGAGTCCTTTACTCACACAAATCAGCTGAAACTGATCGCTCGAGCTCATCAGCTAGTGATGGATGGCTACAATTGGTCGCATAACCAAAAGGTGGTCACCATCTTCAGCGCCCCCAACTACTGCTACAGGTGAGCTCCCACCCTCAGTGCAGATTCAGTATGCATGTTTTCATGCTTGGTGTGCATTGCGCACGCTGAAGCAGTTGTTTTGCCTTCGAACGTCGCAGTATCTCATGCATTCCCAGCATGCGTGCGGGGATGCTCTGTGATAGGGAGCACTGCAGGCCATGAACCATGTGAACGTTGCTCTGGTTCTGTGGTAACACAAGTTGGAGCAATGTTTCAGCTTTGCTCTGCTCCACCTTCGCCCTAAAGTCCTGACCCTTGTATACCGGGAAGCCATGTGCATCGTCGAATCGAGCAGCGTGTGTGTTGATGCGTGCTACTTGTGATCGTTGCCATTGCAGCTGTCAGCGTTAGTGTGCATGCATGCCCACAGCACCGCGCAATATGTTTTGTGGCACGCACAGAAGTTCCGGAACCTCAGCTCCTGCATCCCACGATCCCCACGGTCAAGTGCCAAGTCAACGCGTCTTCAGTCCGCTAAGTAACTGCACATGCATTTCTCTGCAGCTATGGTTGGTGCCTGCATATAACCCTCCATCACATGCATCAGTTCACCTACACACATGAGGCTTGCAAGTTATCGCATGTGTACACAAGAGTTACATGCGATACTTGCAAGCCTTATCATGGGGCCAGCAGGAGCCCTACACACGGCAGGAGGCTGTACTCAGCATGATGTGGGTCACTGCTGCAGGTGTGGCAACCAGGCTGCCATCATGGAAGTCAACGAGCAGATGGAGTACAACAGCTTCCAGCAGTTTGAGCCTGCACCGCGTCGCGGGGAGGTGCAGGTGCGGTTACTACGCTTCTGTGAATGCTTCTGTGTGTTGCCCATTTATGTCCTGCGTTTCGCCATTACTATCTCAGTCTGGCTAATGCCATTTTGGTTGAGGTAGAGGCAGTTTGGAAGAGGCAGATCTCAGTTTGGCTAAGAGTTCTGGGGAAGGCTTTCGTGATGGGGACTGTTGTGCAATTCGAGTTCAGTGGTGGATATTTCGTGTTAGTTGCTTTCAGTATTCGGGTTGATTCCTACTTCCTACCTTTCTTGTTCATAAGTTCCACTGTGGCGTACCTTGTATGCTGGGGTGCCTCGCTCCCACCAAAATAGCTGCTGCGTTTGAGTGGTCATCATGTTATGACCAGTTCATATCTGGTGCCTGACAAGGATCTCAGGCTTTCACGGACTCCTCTGTGGCTTCATATCGATAACTGCTTGTTCACGCTTGCTCTATCTTCCAATTCAGAAACTCTGTGATGGGCTAACTACCCCTCGGGTGTCCTGCTCCAGATGAATCGTCTGCTGTCCACATACATGTTCAGTTATACAGGTCTGCTGACGAGCTGTGCTATGCTGCTGCAGGTGCAGAGACGCACGCCAGACTACTTCCTGTAGCCTCTGGGAAGCTTGTGCATGGTCTGGTTCAATGGCAGAACATTCTGGTGGGGTTGGGTCCAGAAGTGCCGTGGGTGTGCAGCTACTTCAATGAGCTACCTACATGCATCAGACGAGGTCAGGATGCGTCCCACGTGTGTCTGCGAGGCTGACGGTGTCTCTCCTTTCTGTTGTGGCTCGCGCCATGTCTTCAGCAACAGCGTGGTTCACGTCTGAAGTCTGGAGCTCCAGAGGCTGTTGAGAGGTGATTGGGATGACACGAGGAGCACGGTCTATGTGCAGTAGAAAATTTGCAGCTGTTGATGTCTTGTGTGCGATGAGTTGTGAAGAGGGATTTGAGAAAGGGATGGGTGCACTTCTCATGCCGTGGCTTCCCAGACAGCGCTGGTTCGATTTATAGCGTCTGGGAGCAGTCTCAAGTTTCATGCCGGATCGTGTAATAAGGTCGATTTGATGTATTGAAATGGGCCGGATTGGTTCTGAGGCCCTCGTGATTGATTCTGATGTATCACTTGATTCAGATGTACGTTCGATTGTTCATTCAGTCACAGGTCTTTAAGGATCCACGTTGCGTAGGTTCACTGCACCTTGAGAAGTTTGGAATGTGTGTTGCTACTGGTGCAGCAGGGCATGTCATGCTTCTGTGCGTTGCAACATCTCTTGAGTTTTCACAGGATGTAATGCGCAGCTCCTCATGTTTTAGTTGGGTCACTGAACAGTCCATCGAACACACATGTATCTGCTTGCAGCACCCGTGTCCCACGATTCAGTGCACTCGATCGGCTAGTTACCAGAGTCCTGTGTGAGAGAGTGGCCTGCCACAACACCTCAACACACTATTGCATGATTAAAGTATTTAACTCTTCGTTTGCAGCATCAGCAACACTCCACTGATAGCCATTATCTCGCTGGCAGTGAAGCTGTTTTGTCATGACTGACTTGTACCCTTTGTACGATGGTTCTGATCCGTTCGAAACACTGCGAAATGAGGCAGAAAAGGAAGATGCACATGACGAGGAGCAAGTGCGTCCCTCTTGGATGCCGTTTCAGGCGCAGCACGGCCAAGCAGTCACCGCAGTATCTGAGTGCAGGCACAAAGTGCGTCGCAGATAGTCACTTTCTTGGTCGATGTTAGTGCCTGGCTTCAGGTGTGTACCGAAATGCGTGCAGGTTCAGCGATTGTTCCAGCTGTTTCAAACTGAGGCACAGCACATCAATTTTAACAAGTCACTTCAACATGTTGTAAAGCGAGTACAGTAGAGTACGTTCTACACTCATTTAATCCGACGGTTTGTGCATCAAATTTCTTTAACCTGCAGCAACACCAAATGCAGGTGTGTGTGAAGTTGTACAGCCACATACAGTGTACTGAAGTGTGTAGCACGGTCTGCTACCACCGACACTGTGTTCTCCCGGACGACTCGCTTTGATTGGATTGCCTCACTCCAGTACCTGCAAAAGTGACGTCCTTTGCCGGACATTTTTCTACGATTGTGTACCCCATGCCAATTCTGCAACCTCCTTGTGTATTTGTCCGGGAATATTCCTGGTTCATCCATTACGTTGTTGTGTTGCCCTGGACAACACTTGCACGGTGCGTACGCTGTTGTGCGCACTGTTGTCGGAGCTCTGTCTCCTGTTCATGGTTGGTTGTGTGCTGAGCACTGTTCAAACACCAGCACACCAATACGGCTCCTCACATCTGATGCATTTCCCAATCAATCATGCTTTACAAATATCTCACTTTCAGCATCCATGCAGCGTTTCCATTTTCGCAGCTTCAATCCTGACCTGAGTCAGAACAAAGTATGTGTACTCTGACAACTGCAACTCACCACTCAACTGAGCAGAGCGCGCGCACAGGTGGACGAAACGTCATTCCAGGCTATCAAGGATGCGCTGGTGTCAAAAATCCTGGACATTGGATTCCTGTCACACCTCAACACGGTGGGAGTTGTGCTATACGGAGCGGTGCTCGCCCCCTCACCTCACCTGCTGCCTGTGTCAGTGCACATCACCTGCTGCCCTACTTCCTGTGTCATGGATGCATCTCGAAGATATGCTCCAGCTTAATACAGCTTACTGAGCTGCTCAGCTTAATGTGTTGCTTTCAAACCCTTGGAATCATCCTTCATTTTACGATACTTCGATTCATTCAACAAGGATTGCCTCAAACCCTTCGCAAGCTTGCTGTTATGTAACCAAGCTTGCACGTCACTCGAGCACCGCATGCCATGAGTGGCGCGTAGGCTGACCTGTTTCAGTCTGAGCAGCCCACGACCTGCTTGCAGCCCTAGAGCCCAACAAACCCCCATGCACTACAAACCCATCAACACGTGATCACACCCACACACCAGCCCGTCCAGCATGTACCGGTGTATGCTTCAATCTGAGTGAGGCACACGTGCAGCTTGTACACTGCCTGCCAGCACCATTGATCAACCGTGCCACTTGGTTAGATAGGAAAATTGTTGAACATAACCAGTCTACTTCAACCACTGGACACCTGAGCTCGGATGTCCAGTGGTTGAAGTAGACTGGCTAAGTTCAACAAAAATACTGAAGAATTGGGACTATTTCCTGGGTATGTGACATGACAATGTAAGACAGTTACAGACACACATCCATCACATGGCACAGCAGGAGGTGGTGTACTCAGCAAGACACTGGCAACGGCGCTGGAGGTACCTGACAAAGTATGCGACACTGGTGAACTTTACACCATTACCGGTCTGCATTAGTGATGACTACTGTCCCTTAATTTGTCAGGTCACACACCCAAAAAAATCGCTCCAACTATGCATGGTTGTTCTGTTCAACTCAGCGACACTGGTGATCAGTGGTCAACATGCATGCATGCAGGAGACGTCAAAGGGGAGGGTGGCAGGCGATGGGGACAACAATGGCGACAGCCCCAGCTCACCGCTGGTGTTCTGGTGGTCAGAGGGGGTCGTGAGCCCCACAGCGACTTTCCTTATGGAGCTCGCCAGCCTCACTCAAGGTGCGCGCGCAGCGCAACCCCGCCGCTGCCGGAACCTTCCAAACCGGAAGGGTAGTGATGAATAGGCATGAACCGGAACCGCCTAGTCAACCAACACACAGTATCCACCGCTTCGGATTGGGCTCGTCGGAGTGCCGCGCAGCCTCGTCACTGCCAGTGCCTCTGCTCGGCTCCTCTGTTTCCTTCGAACGTTTTCTACTTGTCGTCGTCGTCATTTCCCAACAGTTTCTGCTGATCGTCTCTTTTCCAACCCTTCTGAACCCTTTGTGTCTACAGGGCGCGCCCTACAACCCGGGTTGCTTTAAATTCTGGGCAACATTCACTTTTTTTTAGGGACGGTACATTGAACGGTTCATTATGTTGCGATGATTTACGGGTGATGACTGTTCAAAACGATTGCTAATTACTTCGGCCCAGGGCGACGTAATGATTAGTTGTCAGAAACCCTGAAAACCAATGACATCCGAAACCTGGTTTTCATTCTGGTTTTATACGGCAGTCTTCAAATGATTCCGTGCATTTCCGTCGCTATGCATCATGCGCATGTATCATCATGCGCTAGGAGCGATTTTCTTTTTTTCTTTCTTGTTTCGCGGTGCATGCATGTGTCTCGCAATCGAATTCCGTGGCTGACTCCTGCCTCCGGATGTAGAGGAGCTCAGGGAGAGCGTTGGAAATCCAGTACCCAAAACCCAGATCATCGAGGGTTTCGGCCATGCATGCTCAGAGGCCGAAACAACCGCAAAGACTATTAAGAAGAAAACAAAAGCGGAGCCGGTCTTCGTTGTGGTGACAGGGGACCCCGACCCCCAGGCGGGCATCCCTTGCCCCCCTGCAGCGCTCCAGGCCTACCAGTGCGCCCCCCCTGTGTTGCATACTTTATGTCCGGGGGTTTTAATACCAGGGTTCTTCTAGGGTTCTTGATTCATAACCTGTAGTTCCTGTTTTGTCAGCGTTCCCAACTCCTGTTGCGGCCGTCTGTTCGGACAAGCGGGCCCTTGTTCTGGTTCACTGCATGCAATGCATGTACCGCGTATGTAAACCGCATGCAGCGCATGACATGCATGTACCACATGCAACACATGCTCAACAGGTTATACATACTAGACACTTTGAGACACTTTGAGAGAGAGTGTGTGCCCGAGGGGGACCCTGAGACGCACAGCACCACAGCCGCAGTCTTCCATCAGTGGCTAGCCATGCCTCCGCCATGGCTCCAAGCACTCATGCCGCCCATGCATCATGCAGTGACCGCCTAGCCTCCGCGCGCAACAACCTCCGCAATCGCGGCTTCGTGCTCGTGGCACCGATGGCGGCCTCCAAAGGCGCGTTTTCGGAAGATTCTGGAAGCTTCTGGGCAACCTTGCAGAAGCTTCCAGCGGCTAAGAACGGGGACATCACCCGAGACTTGTCCCTGTGCCACGTCGGAACCATCCGGAAGGATCTAGATGACTGGTGGCCCGTAACAAAGCCGCGTCGTGCGAGGAAGATGATGATGAGGCTCGGCAATGGTGTTGCCATGCATGTACAGGTATGTGGGCCTGGTATAACATACACAGGGGGCATGTGAGATTATATGGAGGGCAGTTGAGAAAACGTATACTTTCGTATAGCATTCTCTTGACGGGGATATTGTCACTCGTTTATGGGCACTACATCCCCCAGAAACTTTTTGATTTCTTAGGTGTGTGAGTATATACGATGTGGCAAATGTGCAATCGTATACGGGCACAGGGCTACAGGTGCGAGAAGCAAACGCTCAAGTGGCTACAGGCTCTCTCTTTCATGTCGCGGTTACCGGTTATGTGGCACACACCATGTACTGGCTATAGTGCCGATCAACCAGACATGCATGCATGCATGGTATGCTTGACATGCATGCATTACATTCAAAGAAATTGTTATTCATGCGCAAGTCTTGCAAAAACAGGCGAGAGGCGTGATGCAGTGCACGGCGCTCGCCAAGCCTGAGGCGAAGCTTCCACCATCCAAGTGGTTTGACTCGCAGACGATGGAGGAGGTGGTGGCCAACACCAAGTACATCCACCCCTCCACAGGTGCACCCTGTCCCCCCCCCCCCCGCCACCCCCTGCCGTCCCCCGCCGCCTCCAGCTGCAGGGTGGTTGAACGAAACAGGGAGTTATAGTATCGAGGGGATTGTAGTTTCGAGGGGAGTTTCGAGGAGACAAGGGGGATTGTAGTTTCGAAAGAAAAAGGGAATTGTACTTCCGTATTTGAAGTGGTGGATAGTTTGTGTTTCTTTCTTTTGGCTATTTGCGGTCGTTTAGTAAGTTAGTTTCTGTATATCGGTCAATGTGTCGCTCTCGGGAGGCGGTTTTGCTGACGTTTTTCCCTCTTGTGCCGTCGCCGTTCCCCCCTGACTCCTCCGCTGCGTTGCATGCTTGCTTGCGTTCACAGTGAAGTTCACAGTGAAGTTCACAGCGCAAGCTTGCAGGGGAGCCAGTTGAGAAGGACACGATCAGCACGTTTGCACTGGACCTGAAGGAAAGCGCATCCTTCTCAAATGTTCTAGCAGAGTTTGCGCTTCCGAGGTTCACTGCTGAGGAGCTCTCGAGGGGGACTGTCATGGGGGGTGAGGCCGCACCCGACGGGGGCCTGGGCTGGCAGTTCCCCTGTCTCAACATGCTGGAATTCTACCCCTTGGACACACTAACTCTGCTGCATCAGGTGGGCCGCCTGTTTCATACCTGACCTTTTTTATTTTTGTTATTTTTTGGTTTGTTATTTACCTGTTGTTGTTACCTATGCGCGAAGACATCGCACAGGCAAGAATCCAAGGCAGCTCTGCGCCACCACGTCTTTGAGTCCAACGCAGAGGCGGGCCGCATGTCAGGACAACGCTCTGTACTGGAGGACGCAGAAGCTCGCCTCCTATGTAACCTCCTTTTCTTGCACGCAACCCTGTCATCTGGTGCTGCTCTCTGCCTGGTTTCGTGTCCAATGCATGGCATGCACCGGTTAGGTTTTGAGGGTGCATCAGGAGACTGTGCAACCTGTACCAGACCACGTGGGACATGTGGCATTACATGTGGCAGCTGGGATCCACCTAGGGAGCCACAGATACTGAGTTCCACATGCGCTGCGGTGCCGCTGTGCAGAACGACACGTCCCATGCATGCATGCAATGCGCTGCGGTGCGGTGCTTCTAACGTTCCAGCTGTGCAGAACGACACGTCCGCCTTCGTGACGCACGTGCCGGTGCCGGCCGTAGCCGACGATGACGGCGGGGGCGAGCCCGCGGCCGCGGTGGCGGACCCCGGCGGCGTGCGCGCCGCGGCGCAGCTGTTCCATGCATTGTGGCTGGCCATGAAAGAGCAGGAAGTGCTGGCCGTGGGCATGTACAAGGGGCAGGCGGCCTTTTGCCCCCATCCTGTGGCTTTGGTGGTTCAAGAAGAGGCATTCGCCGACACCGGCGAGCAGGTACCCCCCCAAACCCTCCCCCGACCCCGCCTAATCTGCCCCCTATTGCCAAACGCGTTTCTGTGCACTGTGCCTCGATTTCTGTATAATTGTTGTCTGCTTCCGAACTGTATAGCATGTTACATGCATGTGCGTCATGCATATATAAAAGTATACCCTCTGCTGCAGGTGCAACCCTCTGGCTTCTCCATGCATACACTGCCGTACACTGACGAGATCCGCATCATTGCAAATGCATGCCCATGCATCCCACCCGCGTGCCTGCCCAAAACCGGCGCCACAACAGACCCCCCATCCCTGCCCGCCCCGTTACCCCCCCCTCCAGAGGCCGCGGTGGCAGCAGCTGCGGCCATGGTGGAGGCGCTGGCAGATGCAAACGTGTCGAGGTTTCAGTTCAAGAGCCCTGAAAATGATTTCACGGCAGCGGTTCTCCGCTCACAGGTGCCCCCCCTCCCCCACCTACTCCCCTCCGCCGGACCTCCACAGCGTTTCCCCATCTCTGTGCATGCATCTGGCCTGTACGTATGTATACATGATTATCCACAGAATGTGCAACCCCCCACACATACCCCCCTCCAATCCATCTGCTCACCACCTGCTGACTCTATGTGCTCAACATACCCAGCCTATTTTCACCACTGGACATCATGAGAGCACAGATGTCCTGCGGTTCAACTACACTGGCTATTTCTATATGTTCAACACTAAGTATTTCTGCACTCAATGTGTTTTTCGCTGGAACTTCACCACCTTTTTTGCTGGCAAGGCGCCAGTGCACTGGTGCTGCAGCGCGCCGCCGCCCGCTCCCTGCTGCCTGCTGCCATTCGAATCTTCTAAAGCATCTTCTATAGCATCTGCTGTACCATGGCAGCTGCCGGCACTCATGCTGTCAATGCATGCAGGTTCTAGACGCGGAGATGCCAGACAGAGGTCACTTCAACAGCATGTGTGATTACCTAACCCAGCAGGCGGTCACCAGCCCCCTGCCCCTCTCCATCAAAGAGGCATTCCTCACGCATGTGCGCCGCAACCCCTGCACGCATGCATGCATGCACACTGCTGGATTAGACACCCTCACTAGCGCTGTTTTCTGCGCACGTTCATGCATGCATGCGCACCGTCGCCGCCTGTAGCCATTGATCACCAGAGTTGCGTAGTTAGATAGACGAATTCTGAATGTTCGGAAGTATGTCTTAGGCGTGAGCGCTGGCAATTTCAGCGATCCTGGTGATCCAGCACTGCCTATAGCCACCTGTAGCCACTGATCACCAGGCAGTGGCCTGCAGCGTGACTTGTGGTTTTTGACAGCATGTATGCATGTCCGTCCCACGGCCGTTAACGAGGTACGAGTCATCGTACTGCGCTGTACATAGATCACGTGCGGAATAAAACGCGGTGGTCCCTGCAGGCGATGGGGGGCCACCGCACTGACCCCGGCGCAGCGACCGCGGGCAAGAAACGCGCCGCGGCGCCGAAGCAGTCGGACGCTGACGTGGCGACGCTCCTCCCCTGGAAGCAACTGCGCAAGGACGGGCAGGTCAAGTCCAAGAGCATGGACGTCCTGAAACAGTTCCTCGCACACCACAAGGCCAAAACGTCCGGCAAGAAGGCGGAGCTCGTGGAGCGCGCTGAAGCCGTCATCGACAAGCTTCCCTGACCACCACATGCATGCTGCGTGCCCCGCATGCTCCGGGGTGTGTAGAAGGGGCGCGGTGCTGCTCAGAAGCTGCCCTGATCACCGTATTCATGCTGCGTGCATCGTCTGCTGCAACGAGATAGAGGTTGTAATGGTTCTCCTTGTTCGGATATAATGGTTCTCCTTGCATTCTTCAAGCTCCCCTGCAGCGCTTGCAGCGGCTGCTGTGGGTGGCTGGCTTGGTGGCTGGGCTCTTGAAGCTGCCGCGCCCTGCTGCTTCTGCTGTCACCCCATCTTCTGCTGCCATGGCAGAGTGATGTGGTCGGTCCTTGCATATGCATGTGCCCACTGTGTCTACTGTGCATGTGTCACCTGCTGCGCTTGTGTCAACTGCTGCTCATGGGCATGCGTCAACTGTGTCCACTGCGCATGGTGCAGGCTCGTACGCACGTTTGGTTGCACGCAGCAGCCACCAGGGCCACCCACCTTCTTGAGGGACGCCAATTGCCAGCTTTCACAACGTTGGATACAAACTCTAAGTACATGCATGTGTTTCTCTCTTACCTGGCGCATAGAGGGGCATGCACGCCTGTACCGTACACTGCCTTGCCACACTGGCTTTGTGTTTGGTGAAGTCGCGATCCTTGCATGCTGTTGCAATAGCTGTCAACACACACACACACACACACACACACACACACACACACACACACACACACACACACACACACACACACACACAC
>JAUMHD010016637.1:0-18149 GCA_032359135.1 Ulvella scutata
CACACACACACACACACACACACACACACACACACACACACACACACACACACACACACACACACACACACACACCTGCCTAATTGGCTCAGCACTGCATCCAGAACTATCTGCCTAATTGGCTAACCTGACACACTCAAGCCACTCTATGTGCGATGATTTGCTGGTACATGAGCCATGCTATGGAGTTAAGCCTGTAACTTTACACAAACTCTATGCACCATAGCCACAGAAGTGCACCTCTTGACAACGATTGTAGGAGAATCTACTATATCAGTGATATCATCGCTTCTAGTGATAGAATACGATCATAACTGATCGGACGCTTTGGGTATTAGCACAGAACCGAACACTTCTGGCTTCTATAGAATACGTGCTGCGCGTATGCACTTGAACAAAACTATACTAGTTGGTGGATGTGCCACACTCGCAATGAGGTTCGCAGCATCCCCCACAAGGGCAGGTAGGAACAGCAAACAGCACGAGTGCATAGCCTAACCAAGGGTATCGTTATTGACAACGGGTCAGCCAGTGGCAGCCAAATTCATGAACTTCTATCATGGCCACCCCGGAAAACAGTGAATTGTTGCATGTAACACCCTCAAGAAATAATGCTTCATTCTTTATCTCTATATGCTTTATCTCCATATGCTTTTTACAGCATATGGCTGACATAATTAGTCATTTGTGCGAGCTAAGTTGGCATGCGATGATTTGATGGTACATAAGCCATTCTATGGATTTATGCCTGTAACGTTACACACATCACAAGTCCTTCTCCATGCCCTAACTATACCCCTGAGCCTAACAACCTACTACAGTTGTTTTCGGGCTTCTGCGCCGGGTGCGAAAAGGGTCTTTGGTGGCTTCCCCTTTACCGAATTGCATGAAATTCAGCCACTGTGGCGCTGAGGCAGAAGCTCAAAATGAGTATGGCGTAGTCCCTGAATAATTGTTTTTATTTATTTATTTACAGTGAAGTGCGCCTGTCACCCCATTGATTCCACGACTGAAAGATGTACATGGCAGGGTGCCTAAAACTGAGAGACATAACTCCATACAAAGGCAGGGTCAAACATAACGAACCAGTAAGGCATCAAATAGCCAAGAACCTAAGTTGCGGGATGGAAATGGGACACAAATACACCATAAAAGGGGAGACTGAAAGCTTGATTGGTTCTGAACTAGCACCTGAAAATGTTGCAGGCATTGAAAACGCTGTTGAAGTCCGAGCAGTCGGTGCCTCCCAACCTGCAGGAGCCTGGACCAAGAGGGGAGGGGCGGATATTGACTGCATCATCATGTAGAGAGTGAGATCTGCTAAATGCATGGGCAGCCACAGGACGCCCTTGTTGACACGCAGCACCCTGATCAGGCCTGATACAACGTGAAGCACAGGAGCACGAGGGGTGCACATCTGTGACCACAAACTCTCCGGCACATCCCTGCTCGAGGATGGGGAACATGCATACAATCAGGTAAACACAGCAGCATATGAGTCTAGGCCTAGCCAAATATACGGAGGGCATGTGAGATTATACGGAGGGCAGTTGAGAAAACGTATGCTTCTCTGTATATGATCCTTTTGATGGGAACTTTGACCCTCTTTCATGGGCACAACCCCCCCAGAAACTTTGATGTGTTCGGTGTAGGAAGATATACGATGTGGCAAATGTGAAATCGTGCATTGGCACAGGCCTACATATAACGGATGCAGGAAAGCTGTCACATGTGCCCCTGCAGGCACGATTACAGATGCAAAAAATGCCATAGTATGAAGGATTGGGGCGCACGTCTGGGCATCATAGGCGGAGGCGATGGCGGCGGGCCCTGCATACGTGCCTCTATATCAAACCCTTGCTTGCTCCCTGCACCAGCGCTGCTGGAAGCAACTTGCGCTTGTGGGGACTTGGTGTTGTCATGGCTGAGGGCTGACGCGCGAAGGAGACGAAAGATAGGGGTGTGTTTCACAGCGAACGCCTCGCCAGCAGCATGGTGCACGTGTGTTTGTGGCTCTTTTCGAACATACATATGCAACCCTATTTGAACGCTTCTTGCTCAGAATCTCCAGGCAACATTCCATGCATGCATGGCTGTCTACTGGGAGCAGACTACTTGTGCCGTGCATGTACTTCACAGCCGGCTTGGTAGGAGCAAAGGTGTAGCGGAGAGTGTCGTATTGTGTTGGACGACATGGGTGTATGATAACATTACTTCTAAATTGATGCCAAACCCTTACAAACCAGAATGGTAGTGAATAGGCAGGAACCCAAATAGCCAAAAGCAACACAAAACATCCACCACTTCACTCGAATGGCACAACAGCACCATCACTTGATGCCAAACAGTGTCTGTTTGTTTTTTTTTACTAATGGGTATTCTGCCTGTAACTTTACACACTAATGGGTATTCATAATTTCGTATGGCCCGGGTGTGTATGTTTCTGTCCC
This sequence comes from Ulvella scutata, assembly GCA_032359135.1. Classification (NCBI taxonomy): domain Eukaryota; kingdom Viridiplantae; phylum Chlorophyta; class Ulvophyceae; order Ulvales; family Ulvellaceae; genus Ulvella; species Ulvella scutata. Next base: position 2,451 of record JAUMHD010016637.1, read on the forward strand.
ATCCCTTCGGGGGTGCTGAGGCCGAAGCCCTTGTGGGTGTGGCGTGGTTCCCGATTGGAGGGTTTTTATTCATACCACACCCACGAGAAGCTTCAGCGCCAGCGCCACGCAGAGGCAAGGGAGTGTAAGGCAGCTACGAGCGAAACGAGACGAGGGTGTAGGCCAGGAACTCAACATGGTGACATGTACATGTTCTCCGCAAAAAAGCCAGTCTTAAAATGGAGCAAGTGACACGCGCATGGCCCTGCAGGGGCACACGAGGCCACCCTCATGCACCTGAGAGTAGAGCCCTCGCCGTGCATGCATACTCTAGGACCAAAAGCGGAGAAAAATATTGTGCTTTGCAATTTTGTTGGTCTTGGGATTGACCTTCAACTCAGCCGCAGGCCCGTGAGCGTGAAAGTGCTTATTACCACGAGGTCCCGGGTTCGAACCCCGGTCCGGCCAGGGCCACCTCTCGTCGTTTTTTCGAGCTTCTGAGCCGGGTGCGTAAAGGGTCTCTGCTGGTTTCCCCTTTAACGCATTGCATGAATTCCGCCACTGTGGCGCTGAGGCCGAAGCTCAAACAGAGTATGGAGTAGTCCCCGAATAATTTATTTACTTAATTGTTTGTTTATCCACCCCACGACACGTGAGGAGGCACCGAAACTAGGATGCAGGCGTACGGCAGCATCCATGCCCCGCCACGCTAATAAGGGAAATTTCTTTTGGGGCTTCGGATGCCTTCAGAAGCACAGTACAATGTGATTCGGAACGTTTTGTCACAGGGTGGTGTCGTACGAGGTCATCGATGACCTGCCACGCCTCACTTGGTTTAGTTTCGATGCCAGGTCACGTGGCATGGGGTGGCTAAACAAAGATGCAAAGCACGATATTCCCTGGGCGCCGTTGGGGGCATGCGCAGCGGTAGGTGCAGAAGCTTGACAGCTGGGCATGCACGTGCATGCCCAGCTGTCAAACTTCTGCACCCATGGATGAGCACGTCGACGTCGACCCACAAAAGCGTTGCTGCGATGGAAGGGCACTCGTACCGAAGTCTCGTCTGACGCAGGCGTCCGCATCACAGTGCGGAATGCATCGAGCCTCGTGTGGAAGGCTGCTGCCGCTGACATTCCATCCGCCGTCGGCGTCATCTTCGAAGCGTCGGCGTTTGGCACCGCCACAACCGCCAGCACGGCAAAAAGCATGCATGTGAACCTGCAACACGAACTCTTGCTACCACCTGCTGGGCAAGTGAGTTCAGCTACTTATTCTGAAGCGTTTGGGGGAGCTGTTGCGGTATACCGCGGTAGCTGAAGTCGGGAGCTTTCTGGATGCCATGGAAGCGGCGGTTCGGAGCAGGAGCGCAATCCTTAGCACCTCCTGTATCAGCATCAGCATATTGCAGGGTGAAAACGAGAAAGGATTCAAGACATCTTTCGCGCCTTTCAAATTCAAAGCTATCGAGATCATCGCACGAGGAAACATCAGGACGAATGCAGACACAACCCTGTCCACACTTCGTGATGTGAACATGTATCTCTCTAGTCTACACTGCACCATATGACCACAAAAGTACCGCATACACACCAATTGTACTTGTAAGCTCTCAGGAGAGGGCGTGGAAGTGCAAGGTGTTGAGTAGCTGGCCATAGATGGATAGATTCCATGTGATATCCATCTGGATATCACATGGAAAGTGATAGATGGATGGATGGAATGTACATATATTTATCACCTGGGAGCTCGTAATGCACTCGATACAGCTCGCAACAACGCTCAGTCCTGCAGCCTGTATGTCTTCCAGATGACTCCTGTGCCGTTTACAGTGTTCCCGGAACTTTTGTGTTGTCGGGTGGCGACTGATGTTTGAACCACGTTTACAAGTCAGAACATTTGAGGCATGTAGGTCTTAGCGCAGCCTCCAACCCGCGTAACAACTATAGCAACTCACTGCATACAGACTGGCATAGCACGGTCTATCACACGGTCTGTACCTTGCATGAGAGGCCGGGCCCATGAATGCCGTGCTGGGAACACGATTCACGCTACAGTGAAAGACTAACCAGTTGAACATCACATCTAAATATTTCTTCGGCAGGTTTGCTGTCTGGAGGGTTGCATGCTTCAGGTCAGTTACTTTGGAACGGAATACGATGTCGGAGTGGTTCGAACCTTAAGCTTGGGCGAGACGGCGCCAGTCGACCGCCTGCGCCCATGCTCGTTGAAGCATGTTTCCAGAATACATATCACGAATTTACTTGTCTAGAAAGTCATGGCGGGCATCACGTTGTGTACCTATAACTCTGGTTTGTATATTTCAATCCTGTGAAGCAGCTGCAGAAATCGAAGCACGTAACTTGCACGCACACGCTTGAATCTTCACAGACGTAGCATATGAAAAGAACATGAGGTCGAATCGAAATGCTTCGAAGCATACCTTTGGTTCAGCATGTCTGCCGCCTTGGATATATAATTCGAGGTGTTAGTGATGGCTGAAGGTGGGTGGTGAGAAGCAGACTGCACGACAAAGACATTACCGCGCGCGCACGCCGCCAGCTCTAGAAGTAGCAGACACCAAGTATGATACATGCCCACAGGCCACTGCAGATGGAAACTGGACTGTCACGCGTACGGAATTGACCCGGAACAGTTAATCGGTCAGTCAATTCACATTATGCTCAAGTTTTGGGTGTTTCGGTACATACTGAGGCCCCAAAACCACGTTCGTCGAAACCTTTAATTGAAGATGCCATACCATGAGCTGAAGCTCGCCCCCAGGCCTGGGCCCGGGGCCACCTGGGGACGCTTGCTCATGGTTTTTCTCGGCACCCACGCGCGTGGGCATCAGTTCAAATGCGAGCGCAAGAAACGGGCATAACCACATGTACAGTCAAGAAAATAAATAAATAAATAAATAATTCGGGGACTACGCCTCACTACCTTTCCGGTTTGTAATGAATAACAAAAACGCCATACGGGGACAGTTTGTAAAAGACGCCATACTCATTTTGAGCTTCGGCCTCCAAGATCATTCAGAACACGCAAGTTGTAACACGAAGCATCGAAAGTGGCGCATGCAGAGTAACTCTACCGCATATGTACAGTGTGGATGGAATTGAGTTTATATGGTGCATGTACACTTGTGGGAGATGTTACTATTATGTGTTGCAGCCACAACAGGCAGTTTGCGATCTTATGCGACCGAATTTATGCGTTTGGATAGATTTCATCCGCCATTCACCTGCGAAGGCCTTTCCGCAGCTGTTTACAGACGGTGTAGAGCAACCGGATATGCACCAGCTACACAGCGAGCATGCACACACACGAGCAAGGCACTGTGCCTGTTGCTGGCACGGTTTACAAGGTTTCATCCCTAACCAACGACGCGGAGAACGCTGCAGAATGCCCCTGAAGTACACTTATGAGCAAATGCAGAGCCAGGGGCTACCGTTTCGCCTGAAACTGCCGTTCTCGACATCTGAAACGGGCAGGACACCTTTGAGACCGACTTCAAACGAATTATTTTATTGAAATATGATTTTATAGATATCCTTTACAAACCGGAAAGGTAGTAAATAGGCATGAACCCAAATAGCCAAAATCAACTAACACAAAACATCCACCACTTCACTCGAATGGCCCAACAGCACCATCATTTTATAGATATCAATATTTTATTGAAATGTTGTGCCATTCGCACACAGCATTTCAATAAAATATTGATATCTATAAAATGATGGTGCTGTTGTGCCATTCGAGTGAAGTGGTGGATGTTTTGTGTTAGTTGCTTTTGGCTATTTGGGTTCATGCCTATTTACTACCTTTCCGGTTTGTAAGTGTTATTATTTTATTGAAGTGTGAATATTATGCGCGGTCTTAGGTTTCCTGTCTTGCCCGTGGCACTTCTTCTGTATTGCAGTTGCGCGACACCACGGCAACTGAAACTCTCAGAAGTCTAATAAGCTAACATAACATATGGGTATGCACACATGCTGGTGCCCAGTCGCATTCAGAGACTACTCAGCCAAAAATCCAATACCATATTCTTGATTCCGCCTTTCGAAACTCGTTGATGGTTTCATCGGTAAGTAGTTGCATCGACATGTGAAGACTAATGAACCAAGCAGCAAGTTGTAACACGATCTGGATCCAGCCTGTGTGACACCTACGCCACCCACTACCCATGTTGCATTCAGACGCACATGAACAGTATGCTACTTGAGTTCAGCTCCCAGGTAGTTCATTTGGTGGATTATCAGGCTGATTGCATTGATGAGTATGGCGTAGTCGCCAAATATTTTATCTACTGTAGTTATTTATTTGATGACCCTATTTCTTTGGCAGAACAAGCTGACCAGGAGAAAGCAGTTGAGCAAAATGTTGCACAACAGCTAGCCGGGTCTGAGCCAATAGTGGATGAGGATGCACATGTGTCGAGTGATGTTGTTTCGGATGATGGGGGAGACTGGAAGTTTGTCCATTCGAGTGTGATTGTAACAGATTATTGCATAAATGGTGCACGAGCGGCACCTAAATTATGTCAATTGAGGTTACATAGTAGCACACTCGAACAAAGCACCTTCAGAAGGGTAGACAAGGCCTTCTAGAACTGGCAACATAACGAGAGAGCCCTTTGCATATGCGCTGGCCCCCCGGGTATTGTGCTCGCACCTGGGGCCAGCCCCCCGCGTCTTCGGCATGTCGCAAGAAATAGCAACATTTTGAATGTATAGCTTGTACACGATATACTTCATGCCGTATTTAATCGTCGTTCTACTCGCAAGCACTCCTTTGCATAACGTTACCTTCAGAGCCCCGTCGGCAGGCACGTTGGACCAGTGGTTGACAAAGTTTCCCCTTTCTGGTCGAAGCCCGACCTGCCCGACCTGTTCGACATTTTCCAGCAAAACCAAAGGGGGGATGGGGGGGGGGGGGGGTTACGTCGAGGCGGTATGGATGTCGGGCTTGGGTGGGGGGGGGCGACCCTTTCAAAGTCATATTGTTATGAAAAGTTTCCCTACATACTGGTCGTGATCACGACGTGCTGTCAGCCACTGCATTGGACCAAACAGTAAGTTTGTAACATGGCTCATGTAAACTTTCAGTGTGTGTTTTCAAGTAGCCAAAGCTAAGTGCCGCTGTCGACTTGCAGCCGCCCACACGGTGTGTAGGGCACGCGATCCCACGCGCTCTCTGTTTCTACAGCCATACACCTTTTGGGCAACATTTGAAAGGGTTGATTTAAGATTCTGTCACTCGGCTCTAAGCCCCGGGGGGAAAACATGCAGTGCAGTACCAGAACTTTAACAACTTTACTCGTAAAGCGCCATGGCACACCATCTGGAGGTTTTTTACTAACAATACCGTTAGAATGCTGAACAACATTTTAGATTTATTTTATTTCATTAATGAATGTGAACACGCCCCCCTATTTTATTAAAATACAGCCCTAGCCTCAGCGCCAAAGGGAAACCACCAGAGACCCTTTCTGCACCCGGCTCAGAAGAAGAAGGGAAACAAAAGTAATTGGAAACCGCGCCATACCCAGGAAAGGCTTCGGCCTCAGCACCCTCAAAGGGGCGAGACAAGAACACACAACCCCGTTCCAAGCGGGACCAGGAAGGCAAGCACACAGGTTGCAGAGAACGCCGCACAATGGCACAAGTAAACACAGGTTCCCAACAGGGACCGCATCATCAGCGAGAACAGCACCAACCAGGAGGATATGAAGCGGTGGTTGGGATTTTGGTAGCTTTTAGTTGTAGCCATGGCCATGGGCTGTTGCACATTCACAACCGTCCGGTGTTCGCCATCCACTGATCACCAGTTTCTCTTACTTAGATAGAACAGTCCTAACTATTTTTCGGATGTGTCACCTGACAAGTGAAGCGACACTGGTGATCACTGTGGACAACAAACCTGTTTGACAACAGTTGCAGCATCTCCTTTCTTGTCTGCGACCAGCCTTTATGTTTCCGCCATCTGCGTTGTACCGATCCATTGGTCTTGGGATTGACCTTCAACTCAGCCGCGGGCCCATGAGCGTTACAGTGCTTTTACCACGAGGTCTCGGGTTCGAGCCCCGGTCCGGGCAGCCACCTCTCGTCTGTATTTGGCTCCCAGGGATCCGTATACTCTGCCGTCCCAGAGCCGTGCTACCCCCCTGCTGCGGCCCTCTGCGCTGGGTGCGTAAAGGGTCTCTCGTGGTTTCCCCTTTAACGAATTGCATGAATTCCGCCACTGTGGCGCTGAGGCCGAATCTCAAACTGAGTATGGCGTAGACCTCGAATAGTTTATTTATGGGGTGCAACTGCTCGCAGTTGTTCCCCAGAATGTACTGTTAAGCAGGGTTTCGACTGAAACCATGCGAAAAGACAACTTCATATGATTCGGCCAAGTATCACATTCTTCAAATTTGATCGAACTCATGAATGGTCACAGGTGTGCTACAGGAGCTCGCCATACAACGATACAGAAACTGGTCGCACTTCAATCGTTTCTGTTTCCGCAGACAAAGCACGTTTACTTTCCGCTGCGCCCGTACGTGTATGTACAGTACTGAAGGTAATTCAGCCAACACTTTTCCGAGCTTCCTGTCACTAGCTACTTGACTAACCCATATGTCCTTCAATTACAGCCTTATCATATCGTTCTGGTTGTCCGAAGCTTGCCCTGCGAGTGCACCAGCGTGTCGGTGCTGACGCTGACAAGGACACCGCCCCGATATCCAATCTCCAGTAGCGCACACGATCGGTAAAGAGGTGCGCTGATGACTTCAATGCTTGTCTTCATTGGTGTGTACGATTGTAGGTGTGTGAGAGGGGAGGATGCCCCCTGTGACAGTTGGACAAAAGCTCAACGTGCAGACCTTGTGCCGTATCAGCCTTGCTTACTCCACCACTTTTAGCATTGCCACATACGCCCTCACAACTATTTACTTGTTTATGTAATCAAGTCTGTATCAATTGCGCTTTTTCACGCACAATCTTGTAGAGTAGGCACGACACATCGCCTGAGAGTCCAAGCACCAGTTGTTATACCCCGTGCAACTACACCCAAGTCGATGTATCAACTACAGTTGCTCACAATGATCTTTGTCTTGAGACACACTTTGGCCTGGCATGTGCAGTCTGCGGTGTTCGTGCCTGTTCCCGCCGGTGCCTCATCGTTCAGATGACAGCAACGTCCGCTGTCAACCACTAGACACTCATCTCCATTATTTTTTTGCGTATCTGTTCTTTTTCCTACCAGTTTTCGTTCGGCTAAACGAGCGATGTGCACACATCAACGATCCATCTCAATGCTTCTCTCAATCCAACACAGCAACGAAAATACACCCCTCATAATACAACCACTGACTGATGTTGGGAAACTACGCTTCTGACGAAGGTTGAATTTTCTTCTTCCTGAAGCTCAGCCAGGTACCAAACATGCTTGAGCATCGTCTGCTGCAGGAGGTTTCATTCACAACGCAGGAACTATCAACAAACAACACGCAGTCCTAAATATGCATGAATCATAGCGATCTCGCACAGTGTGTGGTTGCATCACTCCTCGCAGACAGGTCTGAACAGCATCTTTCAAAAGCCTGTCTGATCAACAGCTTTCGTAAGCGTACTCCTAAAGATAGGCATGCGCAGCTTCAAGCTAAAGCAGCCAAGAAGCTCCGAGTCAACCTCGCCCAGCATGTTCGTATGCAGGTCATGGCAAAGGAAGCTGCTATTCCTTCAGTTCCAGAATGCCCCATCCTGCTAACCCCCTTCGAGGCAGAAGGCCCCCTCCGTCCATTCTCCCTTCCATGCAACCATGACATATCTGAGCAGGCTCTTAAGCAGGTGTATACATCCTTTCTCCCTGTATCTGCTTATATTGGTACACACAATCGTCCCCTTGTAGTATGACAAAGCCTTGATGTGTCTCTTATGTATTCTCGAGTGAGGTGATAGTGTTATGAAACCAAGGTCGCTAACCACTGAGCCATGTAGCGCTACATGTGTCAGAGGTCAGGGACTTTGGTTTCATAACAGATAGGTTTGTCTATTGGCACCCGTGTATGTTCTTCTAGTGTTTTGTCATCCGTGTCTTGCACATCGTGCGTCTTTCAAATGCGCTGTGGCTACAAGCGGGAACTGTGACCTGTCCTGACAGTGCATGGGCTGTGCCAGAGGGGGGTATATGTGAGAGCTTCTTTGCTTGCAACATTGTGCGGCGTTCTCTGCAGCCTCTGTGTTTGCCTTCGTGGTCCCGTGTGGCCCGGGGGTGTATGCCCCTGTCCCATCCCTTCAGGGGTGCTGAGGCTGAAGCCCTTCTTCGGTATGGCGTTGTTCCCGATTAGTTTAGTTTAGTATCTTTTTGTGACAGAGGCGCATCAGAGCACAAGTTGTCCCTCTGACATACGTGTGACAGATCATAAGATAGAGGTCCAGATAGAGTTCGAAATAGATGTCCAGAAAGAGTTCGAGATATAGGTCAGTTAAACCTTTTTCCCTGGAATTGTTGGTGAAACAACCGCAGTGCTGTCTGGCACGCCACATCTACAGCATCAGCCGCCGTATCGTAAACCGCATCGTAAACGGGCTCTTCACGGTACGAATTCACACCATGTACCCGCACATGCAGTAAGAATCATCACACACAGCAGCATCGTTGTGAAGTAACATTAAAGATTCTCAATCACGGAGATGCTGGACGACCGCTATGCATGGGTCCCATGCATCACGACTCTCACATGCATGCAGTTCTTGGAGCGCTCCAAAGGTGTTATCCGGTGCCCTCTCTGCAAGCATCGCCTTCCTTCTAACAGAATCTCAGACTACAAGCCCAACTACGGCATGGTGTCAATGCTTCAACTCCTTACTCGGCCCCCAGACCCCCCTTCAGTACCCCCCCTTCAATCCCCCCCGGTTCAGGCCCCCCAATACACCCCCCCTCAGGCACCCCCACCAGGGACTGACGAAACTCGCTCGTTCCGCCATCAACCGTACGCGCATGTACTGCATGCACAGTATGCTGGACATACAGACCCCCCCAGCTACGTGGCTGGAGTGGCGGCTACTACATCCACTCGCCATGGGCCATCGACTTGCCCCTACCATGCATACTCGGAGCGCGCGCAGCGCCGCGACGCCAATCATTCATTAACGCCCCCACTCACGTTGTATGGGTCCTACCCCCCCAGTCTCAGCGCCCCTGCAGCCACATCACCACCTTCCAACCAGCGCGCACTTTACCCCCCCATGGCACATGCATGCGATCCATGCATGCGGCCACAGCTACAGCCGCAGCAACTTGCCTCTGCAAGCTTGCGCTTGTCGCCATACTCCCTGTATCCAGCGTTATCGAGTATGCATGCATTGGGGGAGCGCGCTCCGGAGCCACCTGTAGCCACACAGCCGACACAGATGCAAAACCCTGCTATCTACCCATACTGCTATGTTACCGCCTCAAGCACATACCAGGCCAGCGCTGCGTTCCCAACACTTCCTTCTACCTCCCTGGGCCATTCCGATTCAGAACATTCCGACTCGGTGCAGTCAAATGTTGATCAGACCAGAGGAGGCACTCGTAGTGGTCTTGAGTCTATCAAAGGAACATTCATGAAAGGCCCTGGGTGGCTTAGGAGGGCGTCTGATAAGATGGTCGAGACTCAGGCGAGGGTTGGGCGAGGAGCGTCAATGAGTACAGAAAGAACCGCCCAGTTCTGTACCTCTGGCAGATAAAGAAGACTCAGTTGTCGCATATTGTGGTAGAGCATATTGTGGTAGATGAAGAAGGCTTGGTTGTCGCATATTCTGGTACATGAAGAAGACTCGGTTGTGGCATATTGTGGTAGATGAAGAAGCCTCGATTGTGGCATAATGTGGCATATTGTGGCATAGTGTTGCATGTTGTGGCATATTGTGACACATTTTGGCAAGTTGTGGCTGCACCTCCGAAAGGTTTCATTGCATTGCAAAGCAATCCGTTCCTGATGGTAGATAGAAGATACAGAAGCGGGTTTCACAACTTGAGACCGATACATTTTCTTGGGTTTTTGTGGGTGTGAAATTTATGGAGTTTCGAGGATATCAATCTTGTTTTTGGTGCTGAGAAGGAGAACTCGTGACTGCAGTGTTTTGAATGTTACACTGGTTTCTACGATAAATTTTCCATCGATTCTAGGAAGTCCTGTCTTGGGAGTAGCGCATTATTCAGTTAGCATTGCTTCTAGCTACATGAGTGATGTAGAGGTCTCTTTGCATGCCTGGTCATTGTATGTGTGCCTGTAACCTGGTATGTTTCGGGCAATTGGAAAGGACGGAAGCATGCAACTGTAAAAGAAAACATGTAGATGCAAATTACATCGATAGTGGCGCGCCACGGAAGCACACAAACATGTAGACTGTATGTGATGAGAGACCCCCATGCATACAGCTGCAGGCGGTGCATGGGTAATGGATGCACCACCACTACAAAACAGAGAATTGGTGACGAAACGGTATGCAGCAACATCTAGTTAATACAAACCTCTGGAGAATAGGAGGCAGACCTTGAAGGTCACACCATGTGCATACATTGCAGTGATGCTGGTTCATTCGATCTTCTAGACAGTAGTAGGCGAACTAAAGTAGTAAGGTCCAATGGCTTCGCATAACCCAAATGTTCATGCAGAATTCTGTTGGAGGGGTGCTGCTGAGGCGCTCTCCCCTGCAATGATGTGTGCCTGAACCAGCTGTGAGCTCAACCCTGGCAGCTCCTTCTTCAACACGGCGATCGCCGGTGATAAGTAATGGGATGGAGACATGCGTGTGAGGGATGTGCAATGCTGGAGTCGTGATCTTGTAGGTGCAGCTGCATGTGCATGTGCATGTGTGGCAAGCATGTGGGCCAGCAGGTCCAAAGTTGGTGGCACTTCAAGTAAAAAATAGTGGGACCACCGTGGTCCCTTGCCGCCGCTGCCCCTCCCCCCCGATGCTACTCTGTTCGTAACGCCCCCCCCCCCCTTGCCCAGCCCTTCCCCCCCCCCCACCTCCACCTCTAACTCTAACGCTGGCCCAGCCCGACCGCCACCACTGCCTCACCTCTGCTCGGCCCTCTCCGCAGCCCCTCGCCCCCCCACTGGCACGCTGTCTCCACCTCCTGCGGTCCTTCGTCTCTCTCTCTCTCTCTCTCTCTCTCTCTCTATCTGAATGGTAATCCTGCACTCCCGGTTTCAGTGAATCACAGGAAGCATTAAGCACTTCCTTTTGGACAGGCACTCATTGCATGACTCAATAGCGTTCGCAGCTGCTCACTGTGATACATACATCATCACGTTACGTCATCCGGTACTCACAACGCGTGAAACGGTTTTCGCACCCACTCTTCGCATGCTGCACTGTGCTTGCACTCGAGGATAGTATGGCACATGTAAGAAGTGCAAGTGTATACTTTCTGTTGAGTTATGGCTTCTCTAAAGCATTCTCGAACGCATTCGCACGGTCCAGGCAGCTCTGTCACGCGCGCACACAAATTCATCTGCTCTGTAGTTTCGTACAAGCCTGTGAAATCGACCAGGTTCACGTTACAAAAGGCTGTGTTCTAGAGCGATCAAGGCATGCCTGTCACTGGTGGTACTGCCGATCCAGCAGAGCAAGGCAGGCGGCGCCAGGATGTTAATTCGGCCGGAGCTCATGGCCATGGCGAGCCACAACCATCAACCCCTATCACGTCATGGTTCAAAACGAATCGCATCCTAGGCCTCGTTGGTTGCGGAATAACCCTTGTAATTGCCGTGGTGATTTGCGTTATCTTTTTGCGGGAGCATTCGAATTCACAGTGCAAGTGTGCGGTGCCGTCCGCTCAGCTAGCGACTATCACATCGGTGATTTTCTACGCCTTCCTTGATGCATCATATGCATATTTTATGCCATGGTTGTATGTACAGCTGTGAATGTGGACATCGCAATCGCTTACACTTGCTCACATGCATATCCGGATGCCCCGACGTCGTCACAAAACATGAGATCTATAACGGTCGGGCCCAAGCGAAGACTGCGTACCCGTGGAACACACGTTGAATGCTTATATCTAATGGGCTGGAAGTAACTCCATCAGTAAGGTCCTGAAAGCTGTGCAGGAGACAACGCGTGCGTTCGAGGCAGGGGCGACCACAGACGGTATTCAAGGGACAGCAACCATAACAAACAAGCAAGGTCTAACCGAAGAAGTCCTCATTCTTGGCAATATGGAATGCTCAGGGGAACGTGCGAGCTGCGCAGACGAGTACCGTGGATGCACAGGTCACGTCCGGTTCAATCCAGGATCCCCATCTGAATGCAACGAGAATGGTCTATATGAGACTGTAGGGGAACCTGAAAATGCGACAGCTGATCAGAAAGAGAGCTGCTGGGACTTGAGTCATTATGGGGGCCGTGTGAAAGCCACAGGGGTTACGTCAGTGTTCAGGAATGGTGATCTTGAAGGTCTCATTGCGGCCAACCCGACGCTTGAGCCCATGTGTGGCAGAAACGCCTCTGACACTGCGCTACAGAATGGTGTTCTGATTTGTCTCAATCCGTTGACTGACAACAAGTGCCAGATAGTGTAGCTATTGATCGGCATGATTGAACATTTTCAGATTCATAGCTCGAACTCATAGTCTGATTACCTCACCGAGCGAAGTGTCGCTGTACTGCCTCTTAACATGTTCGAATCACCAGCGTATGATTAATGCAGGATCGTACGGTGTATAATTTGAATGTTGGATGAAGTGTGAAAGTCTGGATGTGTGTAACCTTGAATCTAGGGACTCCGCACGATGTAATATAGGGTGTGTGGGGGGAACTTAGGCATAAACTGTTCTGGGGTAACGGCAGACTCAGACAGTGCCCCTGTATGTATGACATGAATGGGTGACAAGCCATACATAATGATACCTTGCGTATTTTTTGGTCTGTTTGTTACTTTCATTTGAATTTGTCTTTGCGTAGTTTGCTATCACCAATCCGAAAGAGAACAGAGAATGACGGGACTTCAAGGTAAGTTACAGAAGCAAATTGAATCAATGACTGCACTCCTGCCTGCTCGACTAAGAGTAAATGTAACTTGCACCAGCCCACAGCACTGATATATATAGCTTAGCATTCACGTAGCGCTTCGAAGTGATCCATTACTGGCATGTGCAGGGCAGGCGGTGGTGCAGATGGCGAGGAGTACGCTCAATCGGTTTGAGTATGCCATTAAGTTCTATATCTCACGCTCAGCCTTTGATGTGGAGCACGCTATGTACAACCAAAACTGTACTGATGGGCGCTCGGGCTTGCGCCAATTCCTTCCACAGGTTGTATTCGCATGCGTCGCTTAACCTGAGACGTGAACTTTTGTTGATTGAACATCGTTACTGACCACTTATAATTCAATATAAATATAACCCCCTTGCTCGAGGACTGCGCGATACTAATGTTGAGCTTTCTTGTGGAGCTGCATGTTCCAGTGGCCAGATACCTTGGTTTCATTCTATGGAGTTATGCCTGTAACTTTACAAACACAGTCTATTCGCGCATGTGTTTGTGGTTTGTGCTTTTTAAAAATAGTGTATAGCTACAGGCCTAACTTGTGGTTTGAAATTTCAATCAATCCAAACACTACATCAGTGCTATCCCCCCCCCCCCCCCCACAGCAAAATGTGCTGTGGGAGGGGGGGCTTGTCACGCCTCAAAACACACAGACTGGTTCCAAAACCGATTCACTATTTTGAAATGGTGCTCGATTCCTGCAGTTGTTGGGAGCATACTCAAACGATGACCAGGCACTGGTTGACGCTCACGGTACCCCTCTGCCGCCATGCATTGTTATGGAGCGTGGCGAGTCCCTCGATGTCTGGGCAGCTCGTGCCAAGCCTGACCGCTAGCAAGCCTTCACGGTGCAAATGTCATATGTCGCTTGCACATGTTCTTTCTGCATGAGGCATAAAGGATTACCATCCAAACTTCACACTTTACACCATCCAAGCGACGCCCATGCTATCACTCAGAATGTAGACAATGCCGTATCTGATCTTGAGTATTGTCGTGTTCTTTGTCTAGGCCTTTTTCCCAAATTACGACTCGTAAAACTCCCCCTAGGTCTATTCCCCCTAGGTCTATTCTCTCTATGTCTATTCTCCCTAGAGCTATTCCTTTCTTCCTATGAGCAATGCTATGGAGTTAAGCCTGTAAGTTTACAAATTTTTTTTCCTTTCTCCCTGGGTTTCAAGACAATTTTGGAGGGAGGACTGACATGATGAGTGAAAGGCAACTGATCAGCTATTTCAGCAATGCAGATGATGCACCAGCATGCTTCAAGGCTGAGAGATCTGCATGCACTGGGCTACGTGCACCGCGACCTGAAGCCCGGCAATGTGATTTGGCTCCATCGGGAGAACCGCTGGACCATCATCGACTTTGGATGCGTTGCGCACACGGGGGAGGCTGCCAGGATGGGCTTCAGTCTCGCCTACGCTGCCTCTGAGGTGGTGGCCGCCTACCGCCGCGGCGACCGCACCATGGTTGCTCAGGTGCGCACACTAAGTGTTGAACATAGAATGTCTACTTCAACCGCTGGACATGAGCCATTCTATGAAGTTATGCCTGTAACTTTACACCCACTTCAACCACTGGACATCTGAGCTCAGGTGTCCAGTGATTAAAGTAGACTGGCTATGTTCAACACTAAGCACTTGAATCATGAATCTGTGCAGCAAAAGGTGAAAGTATTTGTTTCTGTGATGAAAGTGACTTCATGCAGGAGGCGGTGGACGTGTGGTCTCTGGGCGATGGCTTTTGAGCTGCTCACTGGCAGCCGGCAATTCCCATGTTGGAAGGAAAAGATACTGTGCGCTCTTCACCAGCTTCGTGTCAGTAATTAGTTTCTCTGCACTCACTCCCTGAGGCACAGATAATGCCCTTGAATGTGTGAGTACAGATGGTCATCTGCGTGCGCAGAAAATGCCATGCTCTGACACATGCTCCCAATTGAAGGGATTCCATGCTGTTGTGCATAGCCAGTCTACTTTACCCACTGGACATCTGAGCTGAGATGTCCAGTGGGTAAAGTAGACTGGCTATGTTCAACACATGCTCAGAACATCCCTACCGTTTTCGGCATGCTGACTACTCCGCAGAAACCACCGAATTTATAACCCAGCTCCGAATACATCAGCTGGACAGTGGGCATCGACCGGATGATGAAACTTGACACAACAATGCTAAATGAGGTGAAATAGTTTATAACTTGCGCGAAAAGACGGAATGAACTATACAATCACAAAATCACACTTGTTTGAGGGGAGAATGCAGCACGGCGAATCGATACTACCCAGTATACGTCATCATCAGGCTAAGTGAAGGCCTGGGCGCTGTTATAATTTACATCCCCGTGATTGCACCGATTCAAAACAGGTTTGTGCAGTACACGTTTAGAGCTCCCTAAGTTTGTGCAGGCGATGGACCGCATAGAAGGCTTGAGAGGGCTGCAGCTGCCGTGGGAGGCCGAAACCATCACACCTGTTATCAGGAGCAAGCTCGGCATCTTCAAGTCCAGCGTCACATCTCTGCTGGCACGGAACCCTGTCCAAAGACCATCTATGGAGCAGTTTTGCGAGTCTTGTGACAGTGTGATGGCTGGCAGCACCACCGTGCATGATTAAGTGGCGCGGTTGCAGTGTAGCTGTCGGATTGAAACGTTTAGCGTTGTCGGCGTTGTTTTGCGCTGGCTCTT
>JAUMHD010016637.1:18249-59055 GCA_032359135.1 Ulvella scutata
GATTGTAAACGTTTAGCGTTGTCGGCGTTGTTTTGCGCTGGCTCTTGATTGTAAACGTTTAGCGTTGTCGGCGTTGTTTTGCGCTGGCTCTTGATTGTAAACGTTTAGCGTTGTCGGCGTTGTGTTGCGCTGGCTCTTGATTGTGGGTGATTTGGTGCTGCTGTCAGCTCTTACGTCATGCATCTGTATTCACTTTTCTGCGGTACTTCTAGTGATTACATCGAGAAGGGCGCCGGGAATGCACAGATACTTCCAGTTAGACTCAATAATAATAAGCGATAAATTCTTGTTAGACTCAACTGGAAGCCGGCGCGGTTGGACGCGAACGGCAACGAACTTTGCTTCCGGTCGTTGTTAATCGGCAAGATGACGTTAACTCCGTATGCTAGGGCGCATGTCATGGCGAAAGGGAGCGTGCGAGATTGACAGTCGGCTTTGTTTGGTGCTGGGATGTGAAGTTGGACTTGTGCACTGTAGTGAGCTGTTCCATCATGCAAAATGATGGAACAGCTCACTAATAGGGCTGCAAAATAAAGTTCCCACTTGTACAGGTCTGGGAGCAGCTGGTAGCAGTTTGCTCCCTGATGAAAGCATCCGTTATAAGCGCCGTGCAGGCAAGCACGAGCAATGTGTACTACCTTTCAGGGTGATCAAGCCCCTGCAGTTACTTTGGGGACATGATTAACAGGCATGATAGCCAGCTCACTATCCTAAAAAGCGGCTAATTATAATGGATTTACAATTTTAATCTCTGTAATTGACGATTCAACGTTCGAAATTACCACCTGATCACAATTATTCTCAGTTGTTGTAACAGGTCTATGCTGGCCCAATGATCGCATATTTGTGCCCCTGTTGCCCCGAACCACCACATGTTCATCATTTCTGTGATGCAAAGCGGATGGTGCACCAACTTGGCGCCTGTGATGGATGTACGTCTGTAACTTTCCATACTTGGCGCCTGTTGCCGCTACAACCTTAGGACAGCCTGTACACGCAGTCACTATCTCGGGACTTCACTCGTTGTACAGATGCATGTTGACAGAGTAACTATTTGCAACATTCCAATGGTATTTGTTCTTTGGGCCCATGTGGTTGACGTGGATGTGCGGTGGAACTTGTCAATGCATGTTACGTGCTGCATGCATAATGTGAGTTGCCCCAGGATGAGAATGCGTGGCATTCAGGAAACTCGGATGAAAGATGGTGCATTTGACAGACCCGTCGTGAGGTATACACAGTGAGACTGCATCAAGTTGAACATGCGAGTAATATTGAAACACTGCAAGTTCAAGGAAAGGCTGTCACCATGGCATCTTGCCTTTTCTTACTGCAACAACACATCAGTGAACATAACGGCGAGGGCTCACCGGCCTTTGCGATGGCAGCCGTGGAACGAAATGGACTGGACGGCCTGTGGGCAAGCTGATTACACTTACAACGTAAGTGCAATTCGACATGAAATTACAAAATAATCAAAATCGATCATTACTCCATTTTCGAATTTACGCGATATTACACCACTATGATTTGCTGTAAGTTTCTTGTAATTGCACTGTAATTTGCAATTTGCAGCCCAATTCCAACATGCGACTAAATGCTTACATCAAGACACTGACGTACTTACGTTCCATGAAGGATTATATACAGCGAGAACATATAAGAAACTATCTTTCGCAGCCCTTCTCTGGAAGGTGGACAAGGACAGCGAACATGAACCCAACCCGGCTTTCATCAGGCAACCACGTGTTTCAGACCTTCGTCATGTGGTGGAAGATACAGAACTTTAGGCACAACAGACTATAACGCAACACAAGAACATTAGAAGAAGCATGGGACTCTTGGGGATCTCAGCAGTTGACAACATGGATAAGGGATGTGCAGGCGTCATTAAGATCCCTCGAATTTGTCACGCTTTTGCCTGCGTCTGCAATGATATTATAGTCTGAAGACTTCAAAACATCTGGCTGAGCAAGAGACATCATGTCCCTGAGGAATTTGGCCTGCTTATGTTTGCTGCATGGGAACATCTGTTTGATAGCCGTCTTCATTCCTTCCTCTTGGATAGAGTCAACTCTTCCTCTGGCGTGTCCGTCCATAGTTCCAGCAAACTCTCCCCAATCACAACTGCATATGTGTAAAATTTCTGCTGTCGATTGATGTACGGTTGATCAGGTTTCTTGTGATCTGTTGTTCCGAATCGCTTGCAAATACGTTACGAAACTTGTTGCAATTATGATCTGTCGGGTGTGTATGTAAGCTTAGACGTATTAGTGCCCTGGGGGCCGAATACAATATTGAACCATTACGCAAAGGCTGAAGCAATTCCACATACCGAATCACATAATGCAGATGCCTTTTGATTCTCTCCATCGAATTCGTCTACGATTCTGTCTGAATCGATATCGCATTGGAGCGTAGTGAGGAACGTTGTATGTGCACCATCATCTACATTGATGCAAGTCAAGCATGTGTTGAAGCCGCACACCTCCCATCCTCATCAATCACGACGCCTTCATGCCCATTACCGTCACGTGTAAGTGCATGTCCAAAGAATTTGTTTCCTGTACCCTCCTTGATGCACACATTAAACCCATCATGGTCATCGCTGGCGCCTACATAACAATTTTCGCTGCTCCCATGAATGCATATATGTAACATAAACAGAGGTACCTGGAAGGGACCAGAGATCAGGGTACACACAAAGAACAACTATAAGTGCAGATGTGTTCCTGCACACATAGGCTTCACGCGTGCACTACAACTGAGACTCTTGCGCACATGTACTCATGTAGGGTTCTGGGTGTGGCATCTGTCTTCGCATGCACGTGCTGAAGATGGAGCTCCATCTTCAGCACTCAGCTCCCCTCCATGGAGGGGACCTGAGAGTGTATGTGGTACAGTATATTACCAGGCACTGGCCATGATTGTCATTGTGCTGAGTCGAATATCGTGCTTTGCATCTTTGTTTAGCCACCCACGACTCGCGAGGTGTCATCGAAACTCAGCAAGGTGAGACGTGACAGATCATCGATGACGTCGTACGACACCGTCCCGTTAAAACAAGATACTAGATGCTTTTTGTTTGCGATTACGGATTCAGAAGGCATTCGTAACCCAAATCGTTTGGTACCTTATTTCGTGACGTGGCATCGATGCTGACGTACGCGTGCATCCCGGTTTCGATGCCTCCTCGGGAGTGCTGGGTTGACTAAACAAAGTTTCAAAGCAGGATATCATCGGAATGGTAAGAAAACGCACAGCTGACTGTTACGGGCACAACGGTACCATCTGGAGTTTCCATTTGTGTTGTAGATGCTCTTTCCTCGTCGGCCATCACGTCGAACGTCTCTGTGTTGACCATGTCCTTGGGATTCACTCCTGTCACCGCCATATTATCAGAGCACAGCTTTGTTCTTTGACCCAGGATCGAAGATGGCTTATCAATTGCCCCTGCAATGTGCATGGGACCCTTTTCAAGTGATCCCTCGTGCACCAACTCTTCACTGGACGCTGTGAGGGTACCATCTGCCTTGTTGCCATGAGACCCGTCCTCCGAGAATCCTCCAGGTACCAGAACATTGTCGAGCATGTGCACGACACCGTTGCATGAATATTGTGATGGTTGAGCTGAGCTGCGTTCGAGATGAATGTATGCCATTGATCCGTCATCAGGTGCTTGGAGACTCAGTGATGCAGCCTCGTCATCGTAATGCAACGACAGCTCCTCACCGGACACGGTTTCAACTGTCTCTCCATCTCTGGCAAGACCAGCAAGATCGTCGACACTCCAAATTCCCGGCAGGATGTGTAGCTCAAATACCTGCAGGGCTCATTCAAACTCCACAAACAAATGGATGCGAAACACAAAGGTCAACTGTGCTATTCGATGATGAAATGCAGAAATATTTGGCATTTTTTTTTCCAGGAGGGTACCATGCTGGGCTGCCAGATGCATTGGCTCCAATCGAAAGGCGGCGATTGAACACGATCACACCTCTTCCATGGACTCGTTGTCATCAACAATCGTCGCAGTATCCACACGAGCCATCGCAGCCTCTAAAGCACTGTTTTTGGGGGCGAGAACCGTCCACTCTTGTGAACAGTCTGTAAGGTTCATAGCCACGTTGCTCTCCTGCACGAGAATATAAATAATGTGATCATGCGCATAAAATAAGCTAATCGGGAAGCACCGCAGCCAGGGACTTCGGCGCACACGCACCCCCCGGCCGACCTAGCCCTCCTGCCCCCCGCTTACCCAGTCAACCACGCCATACCCAAGATGAAAAGGGCGTCATCCTCTCCATAACAACCACTGCCATTTTAAGGCTGGGTAAAAATTGTGGCATCATGGTACAAAGAAGTGAGCGTGTTTATGGTACATCATCAAGGTGGATGAAACATGCCTGAAGCAGTTTCCCCATAGTTTCCAGCTCAGATGTATTCCGAATGACTGTAAGGGCAGATTCGCCGACGCTGTCAGCAAGGAGTTTCGCAGGCAATGCATCAGTCTTGGAATCATCTTTTAACTCCAGATTGTTGGCAGTTGCACGCATATGCTCACTGGGTAGTTCCAGTGCCTCCATCTCTGAGCTCTCAACAGGGTCATCAAAGACTCCCAGCTCTTCTTTGATTTCTGCATTGGAACCGCATCCGATGACTCAAATATATCATCTGAACACAGTCTCATACATCTTGTTGTGGGTATATTAAAACAGTACATTCCGAGCATTTATCAAGATGCATAGGCGCGCACTCAAGGACCGGTTGGGAGGCACTGGCTCAGAATCAGAGGGTTGCCAAGCAGCTTTTAGCGAGGCACGAAGAGCCTCTGCAGTAAGTCTTCCTTCCCGGGGGCTGAGAATGGATTTCACGTCTTTCAATTTTCGCGCAAGAGCGTGATCAGCAAATGTTTGAACCATCATGGCCAGTACGATGTACTTAATTGTGGGTGACATTTTGAATACACTTGTGGTTCTTCATATGGACGATCGTGATGTGTACGTATGGGCTCGACTTTGGAGAGATGGTTTCCAAGATCTTGCGATGTCCAGTTGCCTGCCACGACTCCTGCAGCGAAACGAGTGCTTGATTTTTTGATATGTCTTGAGGCTTCCCTGTCGTACGTGGTTGAAGATATCCTGAGCGGGAATTTGTTCCTTGTAAGTTTCGTTCCGCCAGTGCAGTGGATACCTTCCTTCGGGGTAATTGTGGGTACTTGTTTTCTTGCGTACTTCCCGACCCATCAGCTTAGAACATGCCATGACATTCGTATTGGTAGCGTCTCTGTGCGCTCTGGCTTGCAAAAACGACTTCTTCTAAGTGTAACTTCCAAGCTCAACAATAATGTTGAATGCGAACCATACGGCTTGTTACATTGACCGCACGAAATGTCAATAATGAACTTATGTGCAGATACAGTACCGTTACAACGTTGCTGGTTGAATGCCACAGCGTACGATGCATCACTATATGTTCTCCTACATATGCATTCGGACATGTATAAGCCCGTGACCACACAGCACGCAGCATGCGCAAACTGATGGGTACCTGCGTCAAAACTATTTCACACACATACTGGTGAAGAACTGACTGTATCATTTGATAACTGTGGTGCGCATAATCCGAGGCTTCCAGCGAACATGTAAACCATGTGCAAGTGTACTTAGCCAGAATGTGCACTTACGCACGTGCACGTGTGCCAGGTGTCAAAGACGCACCATTTTATTACAAAACAGCGAAAATTTGGGCACAATGTACGTATGCCAGGTGCCAACGTTTGGCAGAGAACGCTGTAAATTGCGACGAGGTGTGGAGGTATGTCAACAACTGGGCGATGATTCAGAATGGCTCCAAGACACACCATCAATGCGCATATCTAACGACGTATACAAACATAAATAGCCAGACGAGAATTGCAAGCTATCGATCTGCTTGCAGGCAGCACCAGTGTGAGCAGAACGAGAGTGGGTGGAACGCAGCAATGGTGCCGCAATCTTACTGCTCTTGCAACCTTTGTTACCCTCAGGTACCTTCCCATACACCCTAACACGCAATGCTGAATGATCGAAAAACAGTTTTCAGAGTGTAATCGCTGTATCGATAAACACGTGTATCAGCGTGGGGTTGCAGGGAGCTCATGCAATGTATTGACGCACGAGTCTCAACGTAACGTAGCCTAGGCAAGCATACGGATCAGGCCAAGCACGTTGTCAGCATGCTTCCTCTGAAGCTGTACTTTCGTGGTAATCCCGCTACAACATGAACGAGAGCATCAACATTTCGAAAAGCAACAGCCAGAAGTGCGCACTTGTGACAAAACTGGCAACGTCAAGGTTCCAGATATCCGATGGTGCGTATCAATTATGAAGTCTGCAGATTATGACATGAATTATATGGAGAGTTTTGTCACTGTGCAGCCTGCGTGTGCGTGCCAGAATTACGACTTCATGCACATGAATAAGTCTGCATGGCACATCGGTGCGCCACATGAGGCAACTTCTCGGTCGACGCAACGACAATGCATGCAAACACGCAGACGGCAAGTGGCACGACAAAGTTTCGGAAATGCACCTCAAGGTGTTGTACAAAGCGGGTTTGTCGGGCAACAGGGTCAGAAGCTGAAACCTGCTATCTACCCATCTGCATGGGCATGACTTGGGAGGACGCGTGACACGTGTTCATGCACACCTGCTGGGAAGACACATTGCCAGTTCGTAATATTGGTTGCTCCAGCTATGCACATACAGCAGTACATATGCATGTCAATTGTGCAAGTGAAGGGGCTTTGCATTATGGACACTGCTCGTCATTGGTGGTCGAGCAGGATTGTGCGGAACTATATGTTGGTTATTTCAGCACAGGGCGGTTCACTCAGGCCCTTTGCCGTATCTTCAGAGTCATGCATGAACTAGATTACAGTCACAGCAAAAAGTATGATCCGCAGACAACAATACCCAGGATGGCGGAATGGCCTTCTCACTGGAACAGAACAGTTGGGCCCTGGTAAGAGACACTCTTCAGTCAACCATTCTACTTCTGGGGTCAACCCGCCGGTTATACGTCATATGAGCATTTGTGACCATATCTACTGCAGCCTGTGATGCGGGCCGGTTGTGTATTTGGGTGCACTGTTACACTAAATTCGCTTCAGCGGATCTGCGGAATACTTCCAACGTATGTTCAATACATACATCTTAAAGATAAAAAAACAGCCTACGAACTTTTTTGCACCAAACCTTCGGCCTGTTTGTGAGTTGTAGAGTAGGAGTTTCTGAGCCAAGCATGTTTTCACGGAGAGATCTTGTCTAACACGCCCCTATAGCCATCAGCGTTTGTTTGTCAGGGTGGAAACGCACGAAAATGGTACCGAGAAGACCGTTTTTGAATGTCGAGAGACGTATGCTGTGGTTTGAATCGCGTATGGCGACATGACATGCCCATTTGCTTCAGAGTACTGGACACGCGGGAATTAAACGCGAAAAAAATGCCCGAAATCGCTCCGAACGATGCCGTTGGGTATATGTGCGACAGCTGTGTCCATATCGGCAATTTTGGTGTCTCACTTCCGTTCACTCGATGGCCCCATGTTCTGCTAGAGCTCCAATCTGCATACTCTCGAATATGAATGCTGCTGGTGCTTGGTCAATGCAACGAGTATGCAACTTGCGAATACAGAAAACCTAGCACCACAAATTTAACAATTGAGAGCAAACCTGTAAAATTGTTACTACAGTTTCGACCACCCCTCCAATATATCAGCGTTGCCAAAAAGACGAAAACACATCAATAGCACAGGTGTGCCAAGGCACGCTCGTGTGGGCCAAAGATAGAATTGCCCGAAGCAACCGTGACTGCATATGACCATCTACTGAACGTGTTATTTACGTTTCATCATATGCTAATAGTCAGGAAAGGTCACAGCGCCGCGCTGCGCTATTTTCACCAATTCCGCACTCCCCACTTACAGTCCCCAGCCGACCTTTTGACCAGTAAATTTCAGCATTATTTGCCAAAAAAAACATGTGCGTGTTCATCATTTACCATTCCATGTTTATGGGGCGTCCAGTCAAGTTCAATGTGTGCTAGTCTCGAATACCAGCACAAGCTCATCACCTCCACTGTAACGCAAAGGCGGTATGATTGATTCAAGAAAAAAACGCCGTTCAACAGATAGACAAAATAGGTGCACTTACTCGCGCACCTACTCTTCGCCGAGAGAGCGAAGCGTAGGAAGCATGTCTTGAATGGAGC
Organism: Ulvella scutata; assembly: GCA_032359135.1. Classification (NCBI taxonomy): domain Eukaryota; kingdom Viridiplantae; phylum Chlorophyta; class Ulvophyceae; order Ulvales; family Ulvellaceae; genus Ulvella; species Ulvella scutata. Next base: position 26,503 of record JAUMHD010016637.1, read on the forward strand.
TACTATGGCTCCTTTGGTTGTGCCTAACGCTGGGAAGCTAGGCACCTCTGCTGAGGTTTACTTGCAAAACCTTGCTACTGTTGCTTGTCCCACTAGTACTGGTGTTGCAGAGCGTGGACTTTGGCTGCGAATCAGGAGACAGTATCTGAGTTGTGCCCTGGCTCGTGGTCGTGGCATTGTGGTCCGTCACTATCGCAGTTTCGCCAAGAATGCCGGGAAAGACTTTCGTGATGGTGCTGTTGTGCCATTCGAGTGAAGTGGTGGATGTTTTGTATTAGTTTCTTTCGGCTGTTTGGGTTCATGCCTATTCACTACTTGTCTGGTTTGTAATACCCCGCGACTCAGGGGTTGCAGAATTTTGTTCATGGATGCTGTACACATGTGTTCGGTTCGCGTGTGTATAGAATTCGACATTAACGAGCATGTCACGACAAGTCCACCGAACCAAAGTTTTTCATGTTCCATCGAACATACGAAAGCGCATGGACTTTGCGTACACCCATGGATGTTATATTACGATGAAATCCATACCTGCGTTGGTTGCTGGATGTGGAGAGGAAGCGTGACTCTTTTTCTGCAACACGTGAGCTCCCGAACACACCGGCCACACAGCAGTTCTGCATGGGAGTACAAGCTGCTGGTCTGGCCAACCTGCCAGTGCCTGTTCTTGGTTGAAAACCAATGCGCACGAATCTTATACGCCTGTTGAATCTTCATGCTCTCCCAGAAGAGAGCTTCTGCGTTGCTTTATGGCCCTAGAACGATGACCTGAAGTCATACTCTCACCAAACCTAACCCCGACAAATTTCCGTGAGTCTGCAAAGCTCGCGTTCACAAAAGACCAAAAAAGGTGTGCACTTGTCTGCATTATCAGCGTCTGCATTATCGTCTGTATTCTACCTGGCATCGCTTTCACCAGTGCTGAGTTGGAATACGACAAGCGTTGTCTCCGCCCAGAGGAGGCCAAACTGATGCGTCCCGTGCCTCCAGGATAGCTTGAAGACTCGCTTCATCAGCTCTGTTTTCAGACTCTCGTCTACAGTGCTGAACATGTCGTTCGTGCCAGCGGTTCCCGCAATGCCGGACTTGAGCGACTTCACACCCTCCCTCATTCCAGAACCAGCGCGACCTCTGGTGTTAGCGCCTATTCGTCTCGTAAAAATCTTCGTTAGCGTGCTTGTCTGCGTGGTTATGATTGTTTTGGCTGTGTTAGGAGTCATATTCTGCTCGACTCTTGCACAAATAGCAACATTTGGACTCATAGTAGACGTCCTTCTCACCCTCCTGTGCGCAGCTGCTGTAGCAGCAATGGTGTATGGTGTTTACGTGAAAGGGGGCGAACAAATAGACATGCTAGAGCTCCTGGAGGACTTTTGTGCCGGCGAACTCACTGCAGCAGTTGAAGTTACCCGGATCATATCGGTCAAAACTGCCGGCGCTACTTGGAACACAACACGAGCAATTGCAAACGGAGTGACGAGCTTCAATCCACAGGAAGCGCTGGCTAGTGGTACTGGCGCTGCCGCCGATGTTGCTGGTGCTGCAGCCGCTGCAACTGGACAGACGGCCAGCATGGTTGGAGGTGCAGCAGAGGACGGAGCGAAAGCAACTGTAGCGTTTGCAGGCAGTGCAGTGTCAGGAGCTTTCAGTGTCGTTACGGACCCGCGGGCAGCTGCATTGCACGCAGTAGATTCTGTCGGAGATGCGGCGTCTACCGCTGCACAGGCGGGAACATCTGCGGTTAACACCGCGGTCAGTGCTGCTGACAACACACTCAAAGCTGCGATGGAATTAAATCCCCTCTCTGCGTTCGAGAAGATCATCAAGATGGTTCTAGTGATTTGTTGGTACTTGGTGGTGTTCACTCCGCCAGTGCTGATTGCTGCCGGATGGGCCGTGTGGAAGCTAGGTATTCACTTGAGTGGATTGGAACTGATCGCTGCTGGCGTGGGGTTTGCAGTGCTGGGGGGAGCGGGATGGTGGGCAGTGAATGTGACCGCCCAGAAGCAGCTGTCATATGCAGGGGTTGAGATCGTATGGCTGCAGATAGAGAGTGCAGGTGCTGCGCTAGGGCTAGGAGAGGGATTTGAACGTGGTTGTGCTTGCGCGGAAGCTCCTGGGACTCCAACAGACTTCGACTGTGTTACAGTTTCGCTGCTGGACGATCTCGAGCCCCTGCTGCCATCACATATGCCATCGATTTCTGTGCTTGTATGAATGTTGCTTCAGCACATAGGTACTAGGAAGGCCCCACTTGCAATGTTACTACAAGCCAATGCGGTTCATGGGCGACGCTGCGGGAATCACTGACGCACCGTGTACCACATCACAGTTACAGACGTTTTATGGTTCTTCACGCGTGTTCGTATAGCCATGCTGCTCAGTTGAATTTCTTAAGCTGGATTAATAGTATTCAATTTCAATTCATTGATACACAGATCAACTCATCCGGACATGAAACGACCTCGGTTTCCAAAGGAACTAGGAATCCTTGAACTGCGCACAGGCCAGGGAATCCTCGCACACCTGCTACACAACCCTTCCAACACCACTCGGATCAGATCCACACGACGTGTTCATGTTGACAGCTTACATAACGCTTGCACCAAAATGACGCCAGAACGTTACACAACATTCCGGTCCAACTGTTCCACAACCAAATTCTCCACATGGTATCACAATCTGCCATGCAAAGTCTGAATACTGTCGGCAGCACCTGATGTTTCGTACCTTTAAAAACATATTTCTTCAAGCCCCCATCTGCATCTCAACAAAGATTGTTTGCGTACAGAACACCTCCCATGCATTGCCGCCCTGCCCCCCACTTCTAACTCCTCCCTAAACCGCACTCTTAGCGGCCCATAGTCTACAACTAACGTGTACATGTGCAACTTCCTGTTCCCCGCTCTGGGACAGGACCAGTGCACTTGGACAAGCTTGTGTCCAGGGTGGCAACAGGTGGCACGGCCTCCACAACTGTACCTGGTGTGTCCACAGGTGCTAATTCCGATCAGCTGGATTCTGGAGGTCACCACACACAGTGTCTTCAGGTGCGTAGTCGATGAAACTGATCTGTTGGCCAATATACTGAATGCCAACCCGGAACTCAATAAGAATGCAGAGAAGGGAGACCGTCCCAATCAGGAGAGGGACCCAGATCTTCATTATCCACTCCGCCTTGGCCTCCACGAATATGTACCTGCATAGTAGCAATGCATGTTGGCCATGTGTGATGACACCTTTCAGATGCTAGCGAGTCCCATCTGTATGAAGTCGGAAGCGCAATTGACCATTGGGCAAGCCCACAATAATCCAGAAGCAAGTTAGCACGATAATTGCTACTGCTCTGCAGTTGCACAACAGCACAATGATAGAAATCTGGCCCATGAATCGCAAATAGTGGAAGTTTGGTCGAAGACAAAAAGGAGGAAATTGGACAGTACTTCGGGTTTGCGAAGTATCATTGATTTAAACATTAACGGCAAGACTATAACTGTTGTAAGCGAGATATTTACTAGATATTTACTGCTCAGCAACTGCATTTCTGGCCGGTATCTGAAAATACAAACAACCACAAGATGATAAATCATGATACAAACTAACCACAGAAAACAAAAACAACCAAGATGATATGAACAAAGCATAGAAGAATCAAAGGAACGTACACAAGGAACAGGAGTCCGGGGGTGGCTTCGATGAATGCAAACACAAGGGCGATGAGCTGCACGTTCTGTGCCTGGCACCCCTTCAGAGTGAAAAGAGCCTCTTTGTCGTTGATCTTGTAGAATCCAACCGCCACCGCGATGATGTTCATGACTGTAATGCCCAAAAGTACCCAGAAATCAAAGGTTCCTTCGAATGGCATGCAGGCTTTGCGCTTTTCAGTGAACTTGGACAATGAATCATGCACCCGATGCATCTTCAGCCCCTTCAGAATCTTCTGCATCAATACATCCCTCCACGTCAGCCACCAAATCCGATTCCTAGGGTTTGGTGGTACATCAACATGCATGCATATAACATGCACGCATACGCAGCACAACGTAATAGGCATGCACAGGCAGCACAGCCAAGTACACTGAACAAATGCGTGCCCAACAGGCATGCATCACGAAGAAAGAGACGTACAGGGATGGTGGGGCCGCCAGTGTCGCGCTCAACCTCCTCAACCTTTTCGGGTTCCGGTTTCGGGGCCTCGACGGGTTTCGGCGCGTCGCCACCCCCGGCAGGAGTGGGAGCCCCTCCGGCCTTTGTTGTCACCTTGAAGGCACCTGGGCGCTTCCAGCCAGTGTACACCATCATGGTGTTGAGCACCGCCTTGACATTGACGAAGAAGAGCACTCGGGCCATAGTCTGGCCGTAGATTGCTGCGCGAGAGAGTTCCAAAGTGTCGGCGTAGCTGGAGATCAGGAAAGTAGTGACCAGCTTGAGGAAGTGAGTAACCCAGAGAGCAAAGTCGATGCCGTATGGGCAGATATCACCTGCATGCATGATGGGCGCGGTTAGTTGCGCAATTTGTCTCTATATCTCGTGATTGGCCCAACTATGCTGGATCATATGCAGCAGAGACGCTTGTGGACACAACATCGGACCCATGCCTCAGTTTCCATTGAATTAAAGACGTAGAAAATTTGCAGGGAAAATGATGCATGCAGAGACTTGTGGACACGACAAGTACACCAACGCAGGTGGACACAAGAAATAGGTAGACACTTGTGGACACAAACATTGCCGTAACGCACCAGCAAGGCAGATGATGGGCATGCTGAACATGATGGGCTCCGCCCAGATGAGCGTCCAATGGAGAACCATGGGGATCCAGTACAGAGATTTCTGCCAGTAGCTCATGTTAGCCTGCTTTCGCCAGAACACAGACGTTGGTGTGAGGATGTACATGTGAGCTGCGGCTGCCCACCGTGAACGCTGCTTCCAGATATCGCGAGCTGCACGGGGAACTTCTCCCTTGGCGAGAACTTCCGCTAGGAACACTGACCTGCAGTGCAGAGCTCGCAGTTCACACCTGTATTGGTTTGACGTGAAAAGGACTCCACACATCAGATTGCAAGTTTGGAAATAGCGTAACCGAAAACCAACTAAGCTGCCATAAATCCTGATACCACCCAGGGTGAGTGAAAGGTTTGCAACTAAATAAAAGTCCAGAAAGGGCAGGGGTTGTGGCCATTTGCTCGAAATCGGAAATAAGAAAGGCCAAAATTTGAAACTTCATTGTACTTCAAATTTGAAAGTAAACTAGGATTGCGTACTTGAAGCCGAGGGTGTGAACTCGGGACCCGAGGTCAATGTCCTCTGCCACCAGCACCTCTGAGAACAGCTGCCTGTGAGCAGCACCACCTAGAGTCTCCTTGATCATCTTCTGGGTAGCTCCAGGTAGGTTGGCTGTCTCGTGGCCGTGGGGGTTGTCGTCGAACTGGCATGCCATGAATGCGGCTCGAGCTCTGATCATCACATTTGTACCTGTGGATAACATTAGTTCATGTAGCAAACAAGATAACCCTCGCATGTGTATGAGATCAGGGATACAATTGCCTCGAAAAACGAACATCTACTAACTAGGGTTCTCAGCCTGCTATCACAAGCTTGTGCGAACATGCCGTTCGCAAGCTTGGAAATTGTTGTGTAGGATTGTTTGTAATGCACATGTCCTGGGAAGTTCGCACCGGTGACGAAACAGCAGCCGGCACCGAAGTAGTAGGGCATGAGGCGGAACATGAAGTTGTAGTTGGTGTTGTCGAAGCAGTCTGGCTGCACTTCATTGTGGAACGACTGAGGGATGAGGCACACAGCCACCTCCTTGTCGAGCATCACCGCACACGCCTTGGCGAAGAACTCTGGCTCGACCAGATGGTCACAGTCCATCACCATGAGCACATCTCGGAATGGCACCTGCATGCACGTGGGATTCTGAATCAATCTTCACGATAAGTTACATGCATGCATATAGACAATGAAGGTGTGCGCAGATTCCCATCCACACGGATCATCTAGGGAAAACAAACTGTTGGAGCCTTCCAAGTAATTCTGGGGTACAAGCAGGTTCAACACTCAGTTGGGGACATGGCAATTGACTGAAAATGGCAGCAGAAAGCAGTTGGAAGCTAGCACCTCAGAGGTCTTTGTAACATGAGGGTACATCTTGTTCAGTACCATATGGTTGATGTTAGAGGACTTGCCATTCAGCTGGTGCGGAAGTGCCTTCCTATCTCCAACCCAGATGACATTTGGATAACCACCTGCATGCACAAGGCCATTTAATTTCTTCTTCAAACCCTACTCACAAGCTTCCGACTCGCAGTTCGACATGAACGAGATTCTCGTTTCAAATTGAACAATTGAACCAAGTACAAACGGTCAAGTACTGTGTTGCTAGCTAGCTCCTAGTGGTGCAAGCAACAATCTAGGTTTCCTTTTTGCAGGTACCTCTACCTGATATACTTCTCCTGCTTGCAGTCTGGACATGTATAGCTGTCTGCACTATTCCTGCTGTTGACTCACACAATGTATAGTTGTACAGTACTGTCGATGCATTCTCTCTGGTACGAACGTTAACAACATTCATCGGCACCAACAAAGTTTTCGCTTGAATTTCAACCAAGCACAATAGTTAACAACAGCCATGCACTCCCACTCCAGAACCTCGTTGAACAAAGGAACACACGTTTGTGGAAGTCCTCACACATCACACGCTTGTCTTCAGAGCACTGGAACTTCTTTTTGGCGCCATCGTCCCCGATGTAAATGAACTTCTCACAGTACACAGGGGCTTCGCTCTTGAGCAGAAAATCCACACAGGCCTTGACTGTGTCTACGGGCTCGTTGTAGGTACACACCATCACATTGATTCTCTGCAGAGGCCCCTTGCGAGTGGTAATCTGCAGCACAGTTCATGTTTGTGCAATCTGTAGTGGACAGAATCACGTCATGGAATCACGACACATTCTGATCTGTTATGTATCAACATGTGTCTTTGTGATTGACATTGACTTCAGCCGCGGCGACCAGGCCGGCACTAATGCGATGAAGTTCTTTTGCACGAGGCTCTTGATTGGTGGCGAATGTCCTTCAACGAAACCATACAACATCGAACACTGTTGATGTAATCAAGGTCGCTCACCACTGACACATGTAGCGCTACATGGCTCAGTGGTCAGTGACCTTTATTACATCAACAAACACCACCACCCCAATTTTACAAACCGGACAGGTATTGAATCTGTATGAACCCAAATAGCGAAAAGGAACACCACCACCCATGATAGCTGCTGTTGAAAATAGATATACTTGCAATATATAATTTGCATGAAGGGTCATAGCAAGCCTGGAAGGAATGGGACTCAGAACTATGAAGTTCTGCACTGGAATCATCATCCTCTGCTGGCTCGTGCAGTTGGCACTACAGTAAGAGGCATACTTCGAGTACTTAAGAAATGGGATACTTTGGCAATGAAGATGCCACAGAAACAGGCACACTATATGTAACCCCCTTGGCAAAAACTCGAAACACAGCACGTACTTGTACAAGAGGTTGCTGATAGTGAGCACTTTGATTAAACCAAGTGGGGCGAGTGTGTTTACTTCCTTGGAACTACATGCCAATGGGATGAGGTTACCCTTTATGATACGACGTTAGTATACGACGAAGGGCCCAAAAGGGTGTGTAGATACATGTGCCAGTCCTTGAAACTGGAGGTACAGACCAAGTAAGAAACAAAAGTTGACAAAAGAGAATCATACATTTCTCAACTGTGCAATACGCTCAGGAGCCATCTCAAAGAACTTGGTATCTTGTCTGATGAACATCTGCTGGGACAGATGCACAAGGATGAAGCCACCGATCTCGGCAGCGAGCACCAAAATCGACCACCAGTAGCTGTATGTAAAGTCGTCCATCAACGCCTTGATGCCTTTGAACTGTGGATCGTTCACCAGGTCTCTCTCAATGACATTACTGTCATCACCATCGAGATTCACACCAGCAGACGCCAGCAGTTCGCCAGCTGGAATCACATCGCAATCATCGTTGCGACCACAAAATGCGCTGTTGCAGTCCGGGCTATTGATGTCAGCGCAGCTCGAAGTATCCACCACGGGCTGGTTGAACGGGATTTGCAGGCGCAGCACTCCAGCAGCGATGTAGTAGATACGAATAATGATGTACACCAGCGAGGCGATGATAGAAAGAATGTACAGCAAGATGTAGGTGTAATTCTTGGTGTATGTCGTCTTGGCATGATAATGCTTGGCTCGATTGGGTGGCAACTCATCGGTAGTGTTCGCAGTCACCCGCAATCTACCCGTCCGAGCCGGGTTCTGGACTGCAACAGTGTTGCTGATGTCGCCGTCCAGGATGTTCGTGATCGCCTGGTTTAGTTCTGCACATCGTGCAAACGTCGCTATCTACTCCAACCCGACAGTGCAGGCCAACTGAGAGCCCCACCCAGGTGCCATGGCACCTCGAAGCTTATCGTTGCTCATAATGCAGCAGAGCTTCAGCATGCCATGCGAAAGTATCGTTCACTCGCTATGTTTCATGGTCTCGGAAAGAGCATACCGAAGAAGTCCTGGTGATCGTTTCCCTTGCTTGGCACTTGGTTTGGTGGCCGCGCATTCCCAATCGGAACGTTAACCTGAGGCTCATCCAACTGGGTCCAGGACGCGGGAGCCCCACCACCCGGCACAAAGAAGTTCTGCTGGTTCCCTGCCATCGCTGTCAATATCTAGCGGCTGAGAACGGCCCTGCATATTGAACGGCCCATGATTTAATTTGGAGGGTAATGGACGAGCAAGCACGTGGTACGGGCGATAAATACGACTGCACGCCTGCTTTAACACCCTGCATCGCACAGTAAAGGCACTTAACCAGGCCTGGATGTGTACAAGATAGAAAACGAAAAGACGACCTGCACTGAAGATGAGCACCTGAACAGTGTGTTCAATGCATCTCTTTTGGAGTGGAGTGGGCACATCCGTACGATACGTTCTCAACCATGACTCTGCTGCGTTGTGCTGAAAATTGCCTCAACTCAGACACACCCCTGTGAAACGACTCCACATCGACCCGGACGAAGGGGTCCAGATGAGGTTCTGAAACAATGCAGACCCGCTGCAGTTGTGTAGGTGGTCGCAATGCGCTCGTCAGGCGAATTCGCAGAATCACCAAAGAAGACAGCCACAGAACGCAAAGCTTTTCTCTACGCAGTAGACGACAAAGTGAAATAGACGAGAGTCACGTACCGCGCACGTCCTCGAGCACCCGAGACTCGGAAGCCTCGGCAGTTGACCCAGCGCTTAACCGACTGCACGAACTGCGAACAAATTGAAAGCACGCGAACGTTTGCTGAACAGAAGGGCAGGGTACTGTGCGTTTTATAATCCAAATGCCTTGACATCGAGTGTATGTTTGTTGGGTGCAGATGTCCTTGTGGGCTCACAGACAAGTGTGAGGCAAGATCTCAGGAACTGGGTGTGCATGGGGTTCAGAATCGTGTCCCTGCTCGATACGACGCATGTATAGCAATATACAGACATCTTATTCGGCTGCAGCCATCGTGAAATGTTTGAAGTTCGAGGTCACCTGATTGCACCTGCATCTTCTCACTCTGCCGTGACCATGCCTTTGTATACAGTGCGAGCAGCCAGTTTTTTTCACTCTTGATCGTACCCGAGAACCACGGCTCGTGTAAAGGATTTCACTCGATGCGGTTGACTCAGTACAGCACATTAATATTGCAGGGTCGTTGATTAGACCCAGAAGATTGACTGCGCTGAGCTGGTGTGAACAGCCCCAGGCCGCGGGAGGTGCAGGAGAGGCGCACATCATCCAGTACGCAATTTTACGGATACACGTGTAATTGTTTTGACTCGAGCTCCGGATAGTACATCGCAAGGCCGCTGATTACTCTGAGAAGATTGACTGCGTCGAGAGGGAGCTGCAGGAGAGGTGGGCATCATGCTATGCGCCTGTTGGAACTATACTTGTTTATCATGTCGGTTTGAGACATTTCTGAAGTCGCAATTCCGCCCGCACGGCAGCCAGGCCACTTGCTGTCACCACTCAATGCTCGAGAGCTCGAAGGAGCATGTTGCTACACATACGCAATCCCGCATAGAGTCACGTCATCGCGTCATTTTGGTGCTGCTTGTGCGCTCAATGGCGGCATGCTTCACTATGTGTGATGGCTAATAGTCAGCAGGCCGAGCAATCGTTTGTTTATGCTCAGTTTGGCTCTCCAGCAGCCCTGGTCCTATTGCCGCTTCCATTATTCTACTTTGATAGTGGTCCTTGTACATAAGATGTTGTGTTGGAGCCACCCGGAACAAACCGGAGGGATCGTGCCCACATCGTCACACCTGCACGCGGTGTGCCCAACGCACTCAGCTTACACACACACATATATACTCGCTCCGTTTGCTTGCAAGATGTATGTTGTGTGCAGGGTCTCCGGTAGTTTAGTGGTAAGGACACCTGCCAGTAGGCACCTGTGAGCGGACGAGAGCATCGCAGGTTTATCGCGTAGCCTAAACAAAAGCGCGCAGCGCAGCTACACAATCTTCTAAACTTGTGCAAACTGCGTTAGACATGGGTGGAGGCGAAGTAGGTGAGTCTCTGATCTCTTCTGTTACTGAACTGGGTGCCCATATCCAGCTATCGGATAGTGGCTGCATCTGTCTGACTTTATAATGCCATCATGTAGGCATGGGGTTGCCGATTGCAGGTTTTGGGCTCTTGTTCGGTGTGTGTGGGTGTGTAGCGTATCGCCACCTTACCCTTCCTGCAAGAATCTGCGCTGGTCAAGGCCATCCGTGGCATCGCTAACCCCAGTCCCAGCACACGCGCATCGTTTGCTGGAGCTTTGAGTTAGCTCGGTCTGTGCCTTGCAGGCGGTGGCTTTTTCACGGGATGGAAGGGCGCATCTGTTGGCGTGGCAGCTGTGGCTGCCATTGCTGGGCTTGCCGCCACCGGCTACGTTGGGTCTGAGAACAATAAAGTGATTCTGGGCATTGCGTCTACCGATTTCATCGGGGAAGGTAACCTACTTCAAGTTTTGTACAGCTTTGGATATGTCGGAGTACATGTGCTCGCTATCCCATACACTGCATACCCTGGCGTTTCTACCACTTGTACTCAAGTCCAACACGCGACGGTCAGACTTGAGTTTTAGTTTAAGTATCCGAAGGCAGTGTTCTGTGCACACAATTCGGATTCAGTGCACCCGGCGAAGCCGAGGTCCGACGGCCTGTTTGAAGGACATAATGGACATTTCCCGTGAACCAGTTCCAGACAGAGCCCATAGGTGCAAGAAACACAGCGTGTGTCCTCAGATGTGCACACTTGTCCCAATCACGGTGGCTTGCTGCCAATTGATAGTGGTACATAGTGAACAGGCGTGAACCCAAATACTGCTACGTTTTGCTACTAGTGCCAAGGCGGAGTGTATATGTTACTAGCCCCAAGGCAGCATGTTTATGCGCCAATGAAGGTATTGATATCCTCTTTCACAGGCTGTAACTTTATCACCCTTTCTCGGGCACTGTATATCGGTGTGTACGCCAATCATGACAAAAGAATGAAAGTGCATAACCACAGACTGCTCAATGCCGTGCTTGGGTTGGCGAATGTGCTTCTTGGAACATGTTCCAAGAAGCACATTCGCCAGTGTCGAAACGAGTTGGGGTACAGATGGGCTTGAAGATGTTTGAGTTGGGCCATCCGTAGGGGTCGTCCAAAACCCATTGTCAAACTATTCGCCACGGAAGGAAGGCCCTGGGGCCAACCACCAACAAGTGTCTCACCAGCCATTGCCTTGCCTTTGCGAGGGGGTTCCCACAGAGACGTGTCCCTTTGTAAAGACTGGTTAAGGACTCTGTAAGGGCGAGGACTAGTTAAGGACTTCGTAATGGGCGATGACTGGTTAAGGACTCTGTAAGGGGCGATAGGGGGGTCCCTACCAGGGGTATAGCTACTGACAACTTGTGTGTAAAGTTGCAGGCTCAACTCCATAGCATTGACAACTTGCCAGCCAGTGGCAGCCAAATTAATGAACTTCTATCGTGGCCATCCCGGAAAAACATGAATGGTTGCATGTAATACCCCCCCCCCCCTCCCCCCCCAAGGAACAATTGAAATCATTTGGTTGACAAAAAAAACTCTTTCCCCATTCCTTATCTATTCCCGAGGTCACCTCACAGACGTGTCCTACTCTGTTGCCATTGCCACAAACAAGCCCAAGAACAGCAACTGGTCAGGAGTGAAAGCAGAAAATCTTGCAAGTTCTTGCGCTGTGCTACAATCCAGTGCAACAATCCGGTGGAACAATCCTCCATGCATGAGCTCCATGCATTGCTACAATCCTCCATGCATGAGCTCTATGCATTGATACAATCCTCCATGCATGGGCTCCATGCATTGCAGCCCCCAACACTTTAAGCAATAACAACAACCTTCTCCTCCACTATCATCATACAGACCTGAAACTGTATCGGTATTCCACTACAGTTTCCCAGCTGTTCACAGTTCACATTCACGATATTCCATGCAATGTTCACCCCCCCCGTGACCTCTCCTGCAGAAACGGACTTTGGGCAGATCCTCTACGACCGATGCCGCGTAAACGGCACTTACGATGACGGAACATGGCAGGAGACCTTCAGCCTCCAAGATGGTACCACGACGGACAGTATCGAGCTCCGGGACCTGCAGACTCTGTTCGACCTTGGCGATGTGTTTCCCGGCAATGCTTCAGACCCCGCAGTGTACCGGAACCGGCCAGAATCTGCCTGCTTTTCGGTCTGCCGAGAACAGTTTGGTGAAGACTGCACAGAGTTTACTTATGATGGTATCACGGAGGATAAGTACGCTTCCGGTGATAAGTCTCCTGTAGCTATAACTTTACAAACCGGAAAGGTAGTACATATGCAACTCTCCTGTAGCATTGCATTGGTGCTTTCAGAGAGTAAGGCTCTACCTTCCTAATTACCTCAACCTGGTGTCTCGAATTCTGCAGAGCGTGAGGGGGAGGCTTGTTTACGGGAGGCTTATTTGCGCGAGTTGTTGAGCGTTGTTCCCGGAAGTTTGGAGGGTTGGTAGCGGGAGGTTTGTCTTTCGTGTTTTTGGTATACATCGCGATCCCCGTAGCCACCCTCTGCCGTTTGGTGTGTAAAACTAACGTAACAAACACTAATGTAAACAGTCTCTCGCACTCTCCTCGGAACATTCCGGTGCCTTCTTCTGAAAATCGTACGTTTGCAATGACATGCTCACAACTTTTTTCTGTTCTCCACATAGATCAACATCGGGCGTGCCATTCTGGCCTTATAAAGCCTCGTGTTCAGGACAGACTGTTGAACATAGCTAGTCTACTTTAACCACTGGACACCTGAGCTCAGATGTCCAGTGGTTAAAGTAGATTAGCTATGTTCAACACAGACTGTATACGAGAAAACAGCGTGTGCTGTCTCGGTTTCCCACACGCAGAAATCCAGGCAGACATCCCAGCAGACAGACCCTGTTCCTGCTCTGCAGATGCCGCTTCGTGTCCCCAGGCCAGAGCCCTCCACCTCTGCGTGACGTGGACACAAGTACAGAGGGAGATCACTTCTATGTATTCAATGCAACATGCATGCAAGAAGTCCGCACGCGAATCCTTAGCGTCATCGACCAACCCAAGGTGGATTTGAACCGCCCAGTCAACGAGAACACCGAGGGAGGCGCAGCCGGCTTCCAGCAGGGCGATCTAGACTACGCAGATGCCATGACCAAGTCGTTGACATTCCTGCGTGCCCAGTGGGCTGGAGACTTGGGTGAGGGTTACCCCATTGGCCCCGGAAATGAATGGCGGGTTCCTGGTTTCGTGAACAAGGCTGCTGGGTGCCCTGAGGATCTGGGGGGAAACTTTGCTACTGGAGGTGTGTGAAATGTGTTCTAATTCGGTGCTGATTGTAAAGAAAAATCGCCTGGTTCATATTTCAGAGCATATAACTTATAACATTCTCTGCACTATATACTACACCGCACTGCACTGCACTGCACATCTGCACTTGCACATTCAGGGGTATTTCCCGTGCCTTAGGGAGCGAGCGCGGATCACAGTCATTAGGCGTGCTGCCACCGAAGCTGCCACCAATGATCAGCTGACTGTTGCTCAACTCGATAATCAAAACCTGTTGAATGTTGTGTGAAGTTACAGGCAACTCCATAGAATGGCTCATGTATGGCTCAATATTCGAAACCTAGCCAGTCTACTTGACCACTGGACGCCTGATCTCAGGTGTCGGGTACTTAAAGCAGACCGACTACGTTCAACAAAGACGGCGCGAAGTATTCGCTGGCAGTTATTCAACGCTAATAAAAGCCGCCACCAAGCGTCAGATCAGTGCAAAAAAAAGCGCACTGTTCAAAGATTAGCTTCATTCCCTGTCATTGCTTCTGTAGTGGCATGTCCTGTGTTGTTTGTGTGAGGTTGAGCCAAGTTGTCATGCGTTGATTTGCTGGTACATGACCCATTCTATGGAGCTATGCCTGTAAAGTTACACGCATAACTCTGTAACTCTGCACTGTATCTTTACACAGTATTCAAATCCAAGTCCGCCACAAAACCTTCAGTTTCTGTGTGCAGACCACATCCAAAGCACCATGGCCACAGCAGAGGAGGTAGGCGTGATGTCCCTCGGGAGGCTCTGGTGGCGAGAAGTGTTCAACAATGCTCCCGATGCAGCCAACGGAAGCATTTCCAGTCTCGCCAACATCGAGATCGGCCGCCAGAGCATCTACCTGACTAAGGCGTGGGATGCAGACGCTGGCGAGGTGATGGTGGGGGTGGGGGATCAGTTTAATCCTGATACTGGCGATCTGATCATGTTCAGTGATTTTGGCAGTGCGGACTTTGCACTTCAGGTACGTGTTCTGCGGTGTAACAGTTCGATCGTTTTGCTTGTTGAATTAGTCGGTTGTGGTGTTTGTGTGTTGAAGCCCACACCATTCTTTAAAGTTTGTTTACAGTCACTTGCGGGGAATGTATTTCTTGAAGCGCACACGTTTGTTTGCAAAATAGTTGGTTGTGGTCATCGTTGCTTGACATAGGAGCTTCGGAGTTGCAATCATCGGCGAAGCAGATCCTACATCATATGCAATGTATTGCATATATGGTTGTTCTTCGGCCAGTCCACTTTCCGCAGTGTTTGTATTCACTCGTGTTCTTCATTGCATTCAATCTGCCTACTTTTTGTATGGGGAAGTGTGTTGTCCCGCTGCGAGTGCTCTATTCAGCCACCTTCAGCTGCCCTTTCAAATGATGCATCTTTCAGTTCGTCCCTACCAAGCTAAGACTGCAGTTAATTCCAAAACATCCCCGCCAGCCAGTACCCAAAACGCAAAGTTATTTGTTCAATTGTCCTGACTGACGTATTCATATGCCACCCGCAGCCACTACACACACGTCTTGAACTCTTTCACACGGGGCAGGTGACGAACAGCCGAATAGCTACAAATACCGTGAACCAAACAAGGCTCGATCGCGCTTCCAAATAGAGACACCACTTCTTCACTCGAATGGCACACCAGCACCATAACGAAACTCTCCCACAGCACTCTTATCCAAACAACTCATCATGTTTTCTAGAAAAGACCTGTGGGTAAGTGCCGGCTTTGATGCAGGTGGGCGAGAACCCTGACAACGAGATCGGCCAACCTATTCCAGTGGCCCCAGAGTGCACCTACACCACTCCAGACACGCCTGCCGCAGATGTCGCCGCCCACAGCGCTGCAGCACTTGCTCTCTCCTCTATGGTGGTAAACGTGTCTTTGGCTCCTGTCGAGGGTGTTCCTACAGCCGATGATATGTTGGACAGTGCGATCTCGTTGTACGCGTACTCCAAGGAGAAGGCTCCGTTGGATGACCTGACCTTAGGTACCCCGGCCACGGACTCTTCTGACCCCCCGGTTCTTGGAGTGCGCTCTCGCCAACCTCATGATGTGGCCTCTCGCCAGCCCTAAGTTGCTTGTGAAAGGATTTCTTAAAAATAAGAAAGAAAGACAGGCCGTTGTTTTCTAGTTCGGGACTACCTGATGATGCGTGATCCACAGGATGAAGCAGCATTCTGGCTGTTCCCAGCCGCGCCCATCCATCTTTTTCCGATCGTCTACAAGATGCGCCTGCTGTCTATTAGGGTTCAAAAAAACACCAGTCAAAAAGTCCCTGCATGATCTACGAAATATAACATAAGATATATTGCGGTATATTGGTGTATATTGCTATACCGGTATAAATAGGCTCTACAGGTATATGCCAGCCCTAATCAGAAAAGATGCCCGGGTGTTGCGACGATGCTGTTGTGCCTCTCAAGTGAAGCGGTGGTTTCCTGTGTGTTTGTTTCTTTCGCTGTTTGAGTTGATGCCTATGAACTACCTTTCTGGTTTGCAATGGTTAATAGTACTGATTCCAGAGATTCTCGTGTCGTGCAGGCGAATCAGATCTACCCTAGCAACGTTGACTCATACGTCCGATCCCATCAGCTCTGGGCAGCATGCACTCTGTTCCAGGCAACCAACGATGAGGAATACTGGAACGACGCTTTTACAATCTACACTACATTCATCCGGCCCCTCGACGAAAACAACATGACCCCAGAAAGTCCCGACCCATATCAACTCTTCGACCCTGTCGCAAACTACTATAACCCTGTGTGGTGGGGTATGCTGTGCATGGCTCAGTCCGCCCCCGAGTACACTGGGCTGGAAGACCAGGCCGATTTGCTGATTCCTCGCCAAGTTGGTGGAGAGGTGGCTGGACAAGATAAACAGTTTATAGAGTTTTTGCTGGGCCAGGAGTTTGCGCGTGGGTCGCGGGGCGAGGCGACGCAGCAGATCTGGTCGCAGTTTGTTCTTCCGTGGATTACTTATGATGGTGCACTGGCGGACGAAAACAAGCGTGTCACGTGCGGTTTTTTTCTGGAGGTTCCTGCTCTTGCGTGTGTTGTGTTCCAGGGTTTCTGCAGGTTCTTGCACATTTACCTGCTCTCACTGTTAACTCAGTCGTTCACACTGTGAAGTCGTGTGTACAGGGAGTCGCCAGACGACGGTTTCCGGTACTTTGACATCAACGGCCCGGCAGATGATGCCGACATCGTCGAGGGAGGGCCGCCAGGTGTGCGTGGCATCTTCCGCGATTCTGCCGGCGCGGCAGTCGTGGCGCTGATGTTCGCCGACCTACCTGGCGTAGACGATGATGAAAGCCACTGGGCGAGATGCATGGCAGTTCAAACTGTTGACTTCATGCTCGGAGAAAATGCTGATGGATTCTCGTATATGGTTGGTTTCGGGTACGGTTTCTTTTCCAGCGGATGCTTTCCTACGTTTCGATGTACTTGATCCGGTACATATTACCTGTGTTTCGGCGTGCACAAAGAAGTGGGTTCACTCATGCATACAATATGATATCAGCAACCCTTCACCTTCTCTGCATAGGAACAGAGACAATGTCCGATGTAGGTGGAGGACCTCTGGGAACCATCTTTTGTTGAACATAGCTAGTCTACTTTCACCACTGGAGATCTGAGCTCAGGTGTCCAGTGGTTAAAGTAGACTGGCTATGTTCAACAAACCCTGCATGCCCCACCACTCCCCACAACGAACCAATACCGTAGAACAGATCGTGCAGTTCGCCTTTCTAAGCCTTGTGTTTTCAGCACCAACAGGTGGTCAAAGTACAGCAAGATCTCTTCAATCCGAGCTCCTCTGCTCTGCACACATCCAAAGGTTGCAGATTATAGTGAGTGACGAATTAACGATCCCTCCTGTTTTGATACATGGACAGCTGTTTCATGGACAACGTCAATTGTGCCATTTAATTTCTGGCGAGTGTTTCGTCATTATTATCGCAGTCTGGCTACGAGTGCTGGGAAGGACTTTCGTGAGGGTGCTGTTGTGCCGTTCGAGTGAAGTGATAGATGTTTTGTGTTAGTTGCTTTTGGCTATTTGGGTTCCTGCCTATTCACTACCTTTCCGGTTTCTAAGGGATTCATTTCTGGCGAGTTACGGTTGAACGACAAACATATCAACTCGCTGCTACTGTACACTACTCGAATACTATCTTATTATGCAGTCATGCATTCTGAAAAGACGCTGGGAGTCAACGTCAACGTCAACATCAGCCAAGGTTGCTGAGAGCACGCGCAGGGACAGCCTGTATGGCATGGTTCCCGATTAGCTCATTTGTTTTCTTTAGCTTGGGGTGCTCCCCAAAAATACATATTTCAAACTACTCTGCTCGAATACCAAATATGCAGTCATGCATTATAACAACAAGACCGTGGCAAAAAAAGATGTTCAACTGAGGGTGCCGAGCATCAACTTAGGTTACCGAGAGCACATGCAGGGACATCTCACCCGTCAACCCTTACCACAAGGACGCAGCATGCCCAGGCGAGGCCATTCGCGCCAACCAATTCGAGTTTGTTTTCAGCGCCCAAACCGCTGCAGTCAACAACTCCGATAACCCTCTCAGCGATGAGGCAGGCACCCGCCTTTGTGACGTCCTCACATTCCAGGGAGATCCAGCACTCGCGGAGAATACTCGCCCACCTACGGCTGATGGCACGACCTTCTATATTGAAGGCGACTTGATCAACCCGATCCTTAACAACACGTTCCCGCTGACAGGAGCGCTAGTGAGCGCCTTCTTGCCCAACGGGGAAGTGTCATACACGGACGAGCGGATGATCTGTCCTGATGGAACTTCCTTCAGGGAAGAGGTCCGGGAGGTTCCGGGAACTTCTGATAATGCGGATGCTGATGAGCGCTGCAGTGGCCTTGGACCCGTGGCAAACCCTTTGTCTCAGGTGTGCTTCTTCGGCTCCTGCACACTTGTTTTGCTTCGAACTGGTGACGTATCTGATGTCGTGTCGTTGCGGAAAAAAGAAAGAAACAAAAGAAACAAAAGAACCTGTTCGGGAACCACGCCATCCCCAACAAGGGCTTCGGCCCCTTGCTGTGTGGGCTTGTGTTTTTTGCCAGTGAAGGGACTGTTTGTGCGCTGGTGCCGAGTGGAGGAGTTCATAGGGGTCCTATTCACTCTTGGGGGCTGAACTACCGTGCGCAATTCTTGTGTACCAGTCTACAGGCATGCTGACAAATCATTTGTAGGGAACCGCGGATTTTAGTACCAAAATCCGAGCAATTGTTACCTAAAAATGCCAGATAAACCCTCTTACAGAACAAGGCCGCGTGCCGTAGGGTTTGACCGAAACCTTTGGTTAAACAATCCATGCACTTTAAGAGCATGGGTGGACCAAAACATTTTGGCGTGCGCAGGTTTCTGTGGATGCAAACGGCGCTCTCACGGCCGCCCTAGCCGGCATCGCCAACCTTCCTCCTAGCTTCTTTGCGCGTGGATGCCCAACACCGGGCGAGCTGTCGATCGCCGCGCTTGACGCGTTTTCCGCTGCTCGTAATGCGCCACCTGTCAACATCCAAGACATTAACCCTAACGTGGCGGTCACGGCCTCATCTTAGGTCCCTATGGATCACAAGGATCACATGCCCTGGTTGCAAATCATGAATTGCATCACAGGTGTGAAAAGTGGCGCATACTGTACTGGGAAAAGAGGTATCGTGGTGGCATGTGCCATGCATGCTTCATGGCTAGATTTAAAGAAATGTTTCAAAAGATTTCAGAAGGTTTATGTGCAGTGGAGTGGCTGATCTGTTAGGATTGTGCCGTTGCTGGAGTGGATACACTGTCTCCACGAAAATGCTCCGGAGACAGTGATCTGGAGACAGTGAGAATAGTCTGTGCCCCCATTGTCTCTGTGTTGTGGTGAGAGAGCATGTGCCTGGTGTCAAAAGTGAAAATTACATCGATAGGTGTAGCCTGTACATGGACTGGAAGTGTTGGATTTGTGCAGAGGAATTAGTATCATCCACTGTTCATTGGATGAGCTTATGTGAAAGTTGCATAACAACGATTTTCGTCTTGAGCTGGTCTCTTCCCTGGTGGTTCGAAGATGTGTCTCCTGCTTAGCTCCAGACGTTGGTAGATTCAGATGTTGCCAGTCTTCTGGGAGCAACACGGTTCTGGTGGGAAGATACGTGTCTGGGCTTTGCCGAGTTGAGTGCATGAAAAACATCACCATTCTCACTATATCATTGGTCCTTCATGGATAGTGTTGAGAAGACGTGTGCCCTACATTGCTAGCTGGTGTGAACTGTGGCAGTGGAGGGTTGGGACTGCGACCATGGGGGCAAGGTGAAGGGCGTCAGGTTGCCGGGTCGACGTGAGGCTGGCGGGTTGGAGGTCTCAGTGATGTTGAACTGTTTGTTGGCGAACTCTGAGTGCATGGCCACCCCACCGGGTTGGTAGGATGTGTGCAAGACTTCATTTGAGTGGCCTTTTGTGGTAGGCACTCTTCAGAATGGTGTGTCTACATGGACAGGGGCGAGGCTGAAATGAAAGGTGCGCACCACTGAACGGTGTACGAATGTAACATTATGTTTCGCTGCCTAAGATTTCGCTGCCAAAATGCCAGATTTTGGTGGCATTTTGCCGAAAACCTTGCACAGTGGTGTGATTTCCAGAGACATTGACACAACGCTGATTCATAACAAACTGTATCGGGCCAGGGCACTGCATGCGGGTTGCGTTAGGGTCCATGCCTGAACGTCATCCAATAGAACTACAAGGGGGTTGGAGACGCTACACGGGTTTGGCGATTTTGCCCCGGAAATCGAGAAGTTGCCAAAGTGACAGAGTTTTCAGGTAGACCTGAATGCTGCATGATCTGGAGAATCCGACAATAAAAGGAAATGTTGATGGGGTTTCACATCATGTTGAACGATCCACTTGATCCCTCTCATTTGAGTGCATATTGTGTCCCTTGGGTTCTTATCCGTCTGCGTTCCTGCGGGAATGTGCGGCTGGTATCTGTGCTGCAGTGTACTCCGTCATTGCATCTGACATCCAGCAGGTGGTGCTTTTGTTGCTGATGATACGGTCCCTGTAGGTAGTTGAAAGGTATGCCAACGCAGCATGAGAACATGCATCACCATCAACGTTTCCTTTCAACATTTCAAGACACTCTCGCAGGTTTCAACTCCAGCCCGTACCGTAATCCAAGGCAGCTTTATAAGTTCTGGACCTCATCAATTTCACAGTCCGAGCATGATTTACTAGCGGATGTCTCGCATGACAACGGGGGTTCACTCTTGTCCACTTTGTCGCACTAGTTAATAAACTTTTGATTAATGGGTTCCGCAAAAGATTTCCTCAGGCTTTCACTTTCTTTGCATGCCTTACTACGCCAATTTGTATGACATCAAGGAGCTCACCCCGCGTATCCACCAAGAAGTTCCACAAAACTCGATCCAGCATTGCCTTCAGATCAGGTCCCTGGACGTGTAACCCTACATGCCTACGCCTACACCTTCATGACTGCTACATAAACTGAAACTGCTGAAATAACGAGGCCACCCAACTCCGGAGGCGAGTTTCGTCCGCGGCACACACATCAATCGGAAAGAGGGGTGGATATGCCGAGGAGGACTGGCTTCGCGTCAGGAGGGTCAAGCCGTGTCGTGTGTTTCCACGTCTTGCTGAAAGGGAGAATTCTTGTTGAAGTGGTCGAGCTTAATCCAGCAGGATCACTAGTTTCCAACTGAAGCGGTCACAGACCTCCGTAGCCGCCTGGAATTGGAAGCTGCGCAGTAACGGTACACAACCATACTCCCTCGCCTGGTTAGAGCAGGGCCATGCGATGAAGGCAAAAGGTTGACAGCTTTTTTTCACCGTTTGCACGCATCGTCAAACCACATGCGTGCGCCCTGCCATATCACGAAGAGCGTGCTCCATTATCTCGCAGCTTACAAGGCGCAATGTGGTGGGCCCTGCATTGGCTGCTGCGTTATTTAAAGTGCGCCTTGTCTCCCCAAATCCACCGCCCCCCCCCCCCCCCCACTCCCAAAGGTGTCTGACAGATGTAGTTCCAGCACAATGCTAGCAGAACGCTACTGCGGACTCCTAGTTCGGTCACTATCATGGTCGATTCTGAACATCTCCACATGCAGCGTCATCCCCGAAGTAGTCCAGGCCAGCGAGTTGACCAATGTACTGTAGACCCACTCGGAACTCAATGAGAATGCATAGGATTGAGATGGTTCCAATAAGCAAGGGCACCCAGATCTTCATCACCCACTCTGCTCTGTCAACAACCATCATGTACCTGCATACGCCCACGGTTATATCCCACACCTGTAGGCTTCGGTTCGCGCCGTAGATGCCTGTCAGGTAATCACTATATTATGAGATATGCTACAACAACGCGCGATTGCACGCCACATCTGGCTGTGCTCGTGCGGTGATACGATAGGACTCCGTGCGGTTGCATTTAATAGTGTCCAACCGTTTTTACATATAATGCACCTCCCCGATTTTGAAAGACCTAAATGCAAGGAATTGAAAGGGGCAAGGATTACGTTTGAACGCACATGAGAAACAGCAAGCCAGGTGTTGCTTCGATAAACGCGAACACGAGCGCAATCAACTGCACATTCTGTGCCTGGCAGCCCTTCACTGTCAGCAGTGTTTCCTTGTCAGTCATCTTGTAAAATCCGATTCCCGCTGCGGCTAGATTCATCACTGTGATACCCAGGAGCACCCAGAAGTCGAAGGTTCCTTCCCACGGCATGCATGACTTGCGCTTTTCGGTCACATTTGACAGGCTGTCATGAATCCGGAACAATTGCATTCTCTTCAAAATCTTCTGCACGCATACACAAAGGATTCAAATGGAGTTTCCCGTGCAGTACTGGATCGTACTGATACTGTCTCAGACATGACTTGTCAGCTCTTCGTTTTTGTACCGGCGCCTCGTCGGTACAGTGTGTGACAGATGTAGGGGCAGGAGGGGCAACGCCTGTGATATCAACTGGAGTTCGCCACAAGAAATGTGTTGCTTGTTTAATTCAGAACTGGAACAAATGTCCAGGTGAAATGATTACATACCGGATCAGCATGAGCCAACGTGACACCCAGCATAGGGGCATTTGCATCTGACACCTGGCACATATTGAAGGAATATTCAAGGGTCGCGCACAGGGATAGTTGGGCCACCATTGTCCCGGTCCACCTCCTGTTCCGGCTGCTTCGCGACAGCAACTTCTTCGGCAGCTGCTGGTGCTGCACCGCCAGCTTTCTGGGTCACCTTGAAAGCTCCCGGGCGCTTCCAGCCAGTGTACACCATGATGGTATTGAGAACGGCCTTGACGTTGACGAAGAAGAGCACGCGTGCCATGGTCTGACCGTAGATGGCTGCGCGAGAAAGCTCCAGGGTATCGGCGTAGCTGGAGATCAGGAACGTCGTGACCAACTTAAGGAAGTGTGTGATCCAGAGCCAGGGGTCGATGCCGTATGGGCAGATGTTTCCTGCACCACACCGTGGACCTTGCCATCGTATCTTACGAATTTCCCAAAATATCATTCCATGCGCGTACGTATACACATGTCACGGATGTAAAACAGTGGTAAGTGACACGCCATGTTCTGTGCCTGGAGAGTTCTTGCGGAAATGTCTACGTTTCTGTGTTTTGAGCATTGTCAATGGCTGGGGCGTGACCTTCAAATCCACTTTCTGGTGACTGTCAACGAACTGGATTCACATCCTGGCTTGTGCAGTGCCAGGTGCCACTGTTTCTGCTCAAGACCAGATCAGACGTTTCTGGCGGCAGGTCCTTGTTCCTGTTCGGCATGTGACTTGTCATAGACTACAGTAACAGTTCGGATTTGTCCCATTTCACAGCCCTTTATGTACACGTAGTTGTATATAGCACCGTGTGCATTGGACTCAAGTTTTAGCACCTCAAGGCTCAGTTGTTTAAACTGAAGACTTGTTTTTCATGGCTGTAGATCACCTGAACAATAATGACATCGTCCCAACAGTTGGTTCTGGTGCGTTGGTTCGAAGACCTTAACGTATACTATCGCAGACCAGACCTTGCGTTATAACAGTGGTATTCGTGGCTGCCAACTACTACTGCTACTGTAACAGGTGGGGTTGTGACTGCATCCAAAAATACATCTGGGATACCTCGAAGGCAAAAATTGTTATCAACAAGGAGCTTGCCCATGTATCTGTGATTAATAGGAGACGTACCGGCAAGGCACATAATCGGCATACTGAACATGATCGGCTCGGCCCAGAGCAATGTCCAGTGCAGAACCATAGGAATCCAGTACAAAGACTTCTGCCAGTAGCTCATGTTCCTCTGCTTTCGCCAGAAGACGGAAGATGGGTCCAGGATGTACATGTGTGCAGCGGACGCCCAGCGCGACCGTTGCTTCCAAATGCTTCGTGCGTCTTTGGGTACCTCTCCTTCCGCCAATACCTCAGCGAGGAAAACGGACCTGTGGTGCATTGCTTTCTGTCAGAAGTTGTGCATCCACGATCGTTAATGGAAAAATCCCGATCGGTAGGCATTCGTACCCGAGGCTTGGAATAATGCGATGTATACTTTCACCAAAACACGTCCCCTGTATTTTGATGCAGCATGAATTTCGTCTGTACCATTTCGGAAACATAATTTCGTTTAGTAGTGAGGGGGTTGTTTGTCGCTTTACACTGCGTGTTGGTCCTAACGAGGTAGTATAATTATTTCGAAATTGCATACAAATGCGACTAGGCTGATTAGCTGTTCAGTCACAAAACCGTTAATTAGGGCGTATGTGTAACATCAAAGGGCTCTAGCGAATCATGCAATGGCCAAGAAGTGTTCCGGCCTCAGAACTCCAAACTTAGTCCCATACTGGTGGTTATCATGAACGTGTATGGAGTCGGAGTCACGAGTCCCGCGAGAACAAAGTGGAAAGCATGAAATCTGCACAGAACAGCAAGCACAGATGATGGTGCTGGTAAGAACCGAGCCGGCAGAAAAAAACGACTCACAAAGACGAAATTTTCACCAACAATAACACCAGTCAATAGAAAGTACACAGAAATGATGTAGTACGTTGGAGGTCGAAGATCTTCAGTACAAACACGAGGCAATGCAAAAGAAAAGATGAGCGGAGCATCTAGGGACACAGACTCCGGACAGTCAGGGATGCACAATCCCTGAGTTGCCAAAAACAATGTATGTACAGTGCGGTTGTAGCTTAGCTCTATCAAGGTTTTGGTCCGGTGGAACGGACTTGAAACCAAGTGTGTGTACACGGGAGCCAAGGTCAATGTCTTCTGCCACCAACACTTCGGAGAACAGTTGTCTGTGCGCTTCACCACCGAGAGCTTCGAAGTCCTCCTTTTGTTTCCCAACAAGTTTTTTGGTCTCGTGGCCGTGGGGGTTCTCGTCGAAGCGGCAAGCCATGAAAGCGGCTCGCGCTCTGATCATGACATTTGTTCCTGTATGAAGTTGGCTATGTTCTACGTGTGTCTCCGGTCTAGAAGTTCGAGAGGCCAACGAACCGATCGAACGTGATTCAATGGGTTAATTTGTTGGAGCTGGCACTTGGAGCACCGCATGTATGACATATAATGCAGGGGCCATCGTTTCGCCACGTATCTCACTTGAGCCACAGTTTCGCCACATTTCGAGTCGATGGCCATTTAACGGACGCTCGGTGTCTTTAGAAGTGGCTGCCTGGTGCCACCTCATATTTGGATACCCTCCATACATTTATGTTAGCTTTCGAGCTGCAGACACTGGCTGATCAGATGTTGACCTTCACACGAGATTGCCGTGTGTTGAGGGAAGGACACACCAGTGACGAAACAGCAGCCGGCACCGAAGTAGTAGGGCATGAGGCGGAACATGAAGTTGTAGTTGGTGTTGTCAAAGCAGTCCGGTTGCACCTCGTTGTGGAACGACTGGGGGATCAGGCAGACAGCCACTTCCCGGTCAAGCATCACCGCGCAAGCCTTGGCGAAGAATTCTGGCTGCACAAGATGGTCACAGTCCATCACCATCAGAACATCGCGGAATGGAACATCGGCTGTCCTTTGCACGTGAGGGTACATTTTCTGAAGCACCATGTGGTTGATATTTGAGGACTTGCCATTAAGCTGATGCGGCAGGGCCTTGCGGTCTCCCACCCATTCCACGAAATATCCCTCTGCAGATATGCTGCTCAGTCAGTTCGAACACTATTTATGCACTTATTTATCTGATTCCTCTGACAATATTGTGTGTCAACCACGAACCTGGGAAGAAGCTTGCAAAAGAGGAACAACTTCTTGTACAAACGCATCGGTGTGTACGAGAGAATGTGGTTACAATTTCAAGCAAATAACGGAACGTACAACAAATATTCCATAAACGTGCTATGCATTTGATGTATGTGCACTTGTGGGGATAAACCGTGTTATGGTGGAGGCTTGTAACAGAGTACTGAACACGAGATGGAAAAAAGCGTTCATCCCAAGGAGAGATCGATGGATGTGTCCACAGACCAGCATGACACCTCTTAAATTGGGAACATCTACTGCTACTATAAACGCATTCCCATTCATGACGCGTTTCTGCGGTTCCCGAAAACCACACACAGTCTTCAGTATTCAAACTAGTCACGAGTACTCAGCATACACGCCTTTCAAAATTATCACTTTCCGGCTTCCCGGCACGTACATTTTTGAACAAATTTGAATATTTTGTTCCAGTACTGTATATGCTATGATGTATTCACTAATATGACGTTGTGGTCGTTTATCAACTCTGTATGTATTGACCTAAGTGAGACGACACGCTGGTAATGAGCGTTTCTGCAGGAATCAAAGCCACACCCCCTAGGAGGCAGTGCTAACAAGCAACGCAAGGCAGATCATATTAGTGCCACATTCCTGACGAAAAAAATTACGAAGTATGTCATTTATACGTCGATCATAGGGCTGCCAATTTAGCACCATCAGATGGCTATGGATTGCCATGCTGACATTTTACACATACATGTGGTCATGGTGAACATCAGGTACGCAGTTGGAAAATGTATGCTGGATGTTTCATGCTGCAAAGCATGTAAGTCACTGCACTACATATTCGTGGTGTTCACGGATACACTCCGTTGAAGGCGCACGTCTTTGGAATTCCAGACACATGTCCCTCTTTTGGTAAGAAACATCGAACTTCTTCTTTGCACCATCGTCTCCGATGTAGATTCTCACCTCGCAGTACACTGGAGCAGCACTGGCCAGTAAGTTTGTGACACAAGCCCTCACAGTCTCCATGGGCTCGTTATAGGTACAAACCATCACATTGATCCTCTGCAGTGCGCCCTTCTTCTTCCGGAGCTGCAGACAGTACGATTCGTCTTTTCCCACCCGAGGTACAGGATTGGAGAACTTGATGCATTCCCATTCATGTCGGTGTATGCAACGAGCTGCAATGCATTCAGATGTTTAGGAAATCTTTGGACAGCATCTTTTGCAACTATTCTACCGGGAATATGCTGAAAGCCCACATGGGATTCATACCTCCCACAACCTACCCACGGTTGTGCAGACCCTTCAGACAAGGAGAATATCATGCTTCAGTGACATTACAGCGTACACTCTATTCGCCTTTGTCACAGTATCTCCTCGTACATCACGGTGCACACGAGTTCGGAGACGTTCCGCGCACCTCGGAGAGCTGCCTTACGCGGCCCGTTGTCATTTCATAGAACTTCGTATCCTGACGAATGAACATCTGCTGCGAGAGATGCACCAACACGAAGCCTCCGATCTCAGCTGCGAGAACAATGATGGACCACCACCAGCTGTAGGTATGGGTTTGCATGAGCTCCCTGATTCCTTTGAATACAGCACCGGTGACATCATCCGACACAATCTCGTCATTCAGGCCAATTCCTGCTTCAGAAAGAAGGTCGCCAGCAATTGTGTTGGTGCACTCTGTTTCTTCCCTGCCGCACACTTCATTGCTGCAGTCGGGAGAGTCAATGTCCTCGCAGGTTGATGTGTTAACGACCCTGGTATTGAAGGGGATCTCCTGCCGCATCACTCCATTCGCAATGTAGTACACGCGGATGAAGATATAAATCAACGACGCGAGAATGGACAAAATGTACAGGGTGATATACGTGTAGTTCATTGTGTATATCGTTTTGGCGTGGTAATGCTTTCCCTTTGGAATTTCATCTGCTTCTTTGGGGCCAATTTGAGAGATTGGACCCGTCCTTCTTCCGGCGGTTTCACGCAAGCGGCCAGTCCGTGCTGGGTTTGCGACGGGCATGGTATTTTCGACCTCAGCTTCATCAGTGATGTTCGCGATGGCTTGGCTCATCTCTGCACAGCGCAAACGATCGCCACAGCCTCGTCTTGCAACATTCAAAGTGCCGATCGCGAGATTGTACTCAGACGATTTTGGGAAGTTAGGCCCCTCTGATGAGGGTTGCTTGCAGAAAATTGCTACTGTTGCTTGTTCCACTGGTGCTGTAGATCGTGGTTTGTGTTTGCGAATCAGAAGGCAGTATCTGAGTTGTGCCCTGGCTCGTGGTCGTGGCATTGTGTTTCGTCACTATTATCGCAGTTTGGCTAAGAGTGCTGGGAAAGACTTGGTGCTGTTGTGCCATTCGAGTGAAATGGTGGATGTTTTGTCTTAGTTGATTTTGACTATTTGGGTTCATGCCTATTTACTACCTCTCCGGTTTGTAAAAGAGTCAGACGATTATATCAGTGAAAATATGCAGTCTACAACTCCGCTTCAGATGTACGCAGGATGCCTGTCGTGGCATGTCGAGGAGACTGTGGCTTTGTTGTGCCAGGACCTAAATCGTCAATAAAGTGTAGGCGTACACTTAGGACTGTAAATCGGCCAGGATCTTCAAACAAACGACTAAGTACAAAGCTGTCACAACAGCTTCAAAATTAGCAGATTATAATAATCAGAAATACGTGCACTAATGCCAAACTTGGCAACACGTTAACGTTTCCCTCCGTGTGGTCCAAAACATTGTATTTGAAGGATGGGACTGGACTTGAACTTGAAAATCGTAGCAGATGGGGTTTTATGTGGTTGAATGCTGCTTCAATTACTCTGTCAAAACCTTTCATACCTTGTCTTGACCGCCAGTGAAATGTCCTGCGGCAGATGTTCAGTATGCAAAAATATTATATTTAGTCGCCCAAGAAATATGCTCGTGCAAAATCATATTACTGCCTGAACACCGTGCGTAAATTCAAGACATGAAATATGTCATGTATTATTTTCAGCTGCACTGAGGTGTTCCAGACATTGCATTCGTTTTACGAATGGGAAGGCAAAAATTTATTGTCCTTGTAGTATTCTCGCATACATTTTCGAGGATATATCGCCATGGGATTACAAGCAAAAACATCGCAAAATCGTTTCATCGCCTTGCCGTTACAGAAGGTGAAAGAACCGTCTCATAATTGAACATGAACCTCTCAAGATATTTCCTGATTCGGCGAGCAGCAGGTCACGTCTACAGAGCTTCCTTGCTGGGCAAGGTTAATTCGGTAAAAGTCAACTGATATGTCAGCGGGACATTTATTGGAGGTTGCGGTTAAGCGCGTTCCTGATTTGCTTCTCCACCAGGTCAGTGTTGAACGCTTTGCACTCGTCATCCAAACTTCCAACCACCAGTTTAATGTATGGTCTAAGCAAATGTGGCAAAGTTCCTAAAATGCTTCCTCGCCCTTACCCAGTGCTCTCATGTCTCTTGACTGCGCTTGGATAAGTCAGTATGAGAAATGTGCTTCGAGGAAGACAAAATAATTTGAGAATCTGGTCACATACCAGCATGTGCTTAACAATGTATCCTTCCGTGGCATTCAAAGTATCCTGAAACATGTAGATGTGCAATATCGCAGCGATTGAATACTGAATATTGCCACATTATCGCTTTAGAGCAAAACATAATCCCTGGTTTTAGGAATTGAAAAAGCGTTTTAAATCAACCTTTCCTGTCACGATATTTCGTGTTTACAACTCTTCTTGTGGCGAGTGATTTCTTCGATGCTTTCTACATTGATGCAAGATGCAAATATCAGACTTGAAGCGGGCATACCCTCAAAGCGCTGATCCTCTCTTCCATACGGCGCCTGGCGCCTGTTGCCACCGCCCATCCGAACTTGAACATCCTGAGGTTGCTGATTTGGCGATGACGACGGTGATGCGCCCGGAATAAACACATTTTGGCCTGCCATGGTGGCTCCAAGCACCTGGGCTTGCACCACTGTACATACCAACTTTTGTCAACGGAGTTTTTGTAAGGACCGTTCAAGACGTACATGCACACCCTAGAGTGGCCGGCTTCCTGCCCTCTACATCACTGGTGAGACGACTTTATCGCATATTTCCTACCATATATCCCAGGGCATATAGTCAGGAAACCCGGTTCTTCGTGCCTCGTGAACATGTTCGTCCATATTTATCAGTAGCAACACCGTGCACAGTAGAATTTATCGCGCGCACTCACAATTTCGTACACGCACAAAGTTATATGAAAGCGTATGCTGTCTTCAGGATGGACAAGGAGATTGCATGCTTGCCAAACGACACCGAGGCTTTCGAACTGTAGAATTCGAATATGTTCTGTCGAGACATCTCACCGACGTGATCTCACCTGCGCTCCGCTACCGAGCTCCGTGCTCTGAATGTGATCTCGCCAGCTCTCTCACCGCTTTGCAGTATCATATATGTAGTATTTGTCACAAATCTGTGTATCAAAACACATGCATGATCATTCAGATACCTACCGTGCATCATTTGGGAACTCTAGACATTTTCGTTGTTGCTGATGAACTCCACTCAAGGTACGCCCAAGGTCACCGTATCAGCACCGACTAAACATGATTCTATGGCAACTTTGGCGAACAGAAACTCGTAGACAGCCTCGCGAGACGACAGCTGTCCTTTCGCAAGAACGCATGTTTGTGCTTTGAGAGCTCGCCTTTCATGCTGAGACATCGTGTCCAACATATTATACATTACTATTGAAGCATATAGCAGATCACAACGGAGTAATAGATGTCAGGGCAAACCTGGATGATTTGCCTCGAGGCAGGGCTTGTCCGTACACGGATATCACTACTATGAACACCCGCAAGAGAATGCGTAGGAGGACTGGTAGGTACGTACTCTGAAGTACCAGCAGGGAAATGGTCGCCTACACTTGTATGTACTGAAAGTTGTCTTCTGTCTGCACATGTCTACTGCTCGGTGGGCTGTGTTTGCGCCCGTACACGCTGGTTCTTGACGAAAATCCGACATGCCGCGTCACGCGCACCAGGTTCCCTCGTATATGCTCACCTTAGAAACTACTTATTTTCCAGGGGTTTGCCGCGGAATGGTGCCCTTGTCATGTCGCAACCTCCGCTATTGACGCATGCGATTAGCTCCTGCGAAAGACCGGAAGAATAACTTGGCTCACACGCGTGCGCACACGACCTCCTACACAAGGATTCGGGAAGCCTGTACTGCGCCTGAAACGTCCGACAGGCCCACGTTACCACATTTGAGACCAGCACGGCCTTCGGAAGCATCTTGATAACCACTATCGCTCACCTGTGGGTCCCTTTGATGCGAAACACAATCACCATAAGGTAATGTCTTCACTTTGACAGCTAGAACAACTATAGATGAACGCAATCAACATGTGCTCTTGCATGGCAGCCGTATGCTGTACCCATTCAGTAGTTGGTAGAGTGTGTGTTTGTGGCAATGTACAGAGCTGGAGCGCTCCGAGCACGTGCCTACTTAGGGAGCAATTGATTTAATCATCATTGTATAAATGGTCGTGTTCATTGCGACTGCATATGTTCAGCGGTCGAACGTTGTGTGGTACCGGTGCGTCTATTCTGCACCTGCTCTCTCGTACACATCACACGTCGCGATGGTGCGCGGAAAAAGGAGTACAACCCTGCAGCCGCGCGCTTGAAGTTGCCTCTGATGAGGCATGCTGATGATCACAGTCGTTTGACGGTTCGTACCAGGCGGTGACAGGTGCAACAATGCGCAACCGGCATTACAACTCGTAAGCATCTGGTTGGTGATCACAACAATATAGGACACAATCATCAGTGATTCGTACGGACAAGTATTCATACGCTGTACATGCTGCGGGTGCAGCGGCCGTAATGTTACTGTGACGGAAGGTGTGCAGAACCATTTTTCTGGTATTGAAGTTAGCATCTCGCGTCGAAGGCATCAACGGCCACTGACCTTTCAAGATGGCTGTTGGTCCGGGAGAAGCAGCGAAGGGTATGTTCTTACGTCGCTGATGGACATTTTTGCACTGCAAGGGGATCATCGTCCCCAAAATGGTGTCACACCCATCTCTGATGAAAGTTGTGGGCAGCAGATTATGTTATGTCCGTAAAGTACGTACTTTTTTTCACGAGCGTGCTGGGTAACCAACATTTCGAGGCGAGCTCCTGTGATCTAATATGGATTGACAGATGTATGTGCACGGCAATCATGTTCCTGCATCCCGCTTTCTGGGCTGATTACTTGACGAATAAAGTACAAGTGTGAGTCAGTGTTGTTTCGTGATGCCGAGAGAGCGAAGAGTAGGAAGCATGTCTTGAACGGAGCCACTATGG
>JAUMHD010016748.1:0-59032 GCA_032359135.1 Ulvella scutata
AGTGGATGTTTTGTGTTAGTTGCTTTTGGCTATTTGGGTTCATGCCTATTCAATACCTTTCCGGTTTGTAAAAGGGGGGTTTTAACCTCTTATTTATCTGATTCACGCTGTTATGTGCAAGCCTAAGAGGCAATTGCGTTGCATGAACCCACATGTACAGAAGCACGCTGTAACAGATGTGCAGCGAAGATGAGATGTGACATGCATCATGACATCGCACCAGGAGTCCTGCACAACGTATTCCCGACACAGGTCTTAAAGGCCGTGGACTGTCGTGTTCTACAGCTTGCAATTGGTACTTTGCATTTGGCTGCCCAAATTTTCCGGGAAAAAACATTGGGCCAAATTAGCGGAACTTTTCAAAGCAATTTTATGGCTGTCAGATAGAACAGTCCGGTCTGCATGTACAACACCGAACACTACGGCACCTACAAAGAGGAATGGCTGCTCTAGAAAGAGAAAGGGTCGTGTCGCAGCATGCGACACATGTCGACTACGCTTACAAGCAATGTGTCGCAGGGTACGACACGTTTCTTGTAAGCGGTGTACTGACAGTCACGCAGCACCGGCGCACAAAGAGTGCTTACAATTCTTGTTCGCACTTTTTACAGTTGTGAGGGAGCTGTGGGACATGTCCCACAGCCCCCTGTCACGTGTGGGGTATTCACGTGTGTGTTGCATCGAGTCTGAGGCACCGGAAGTGAAAGGTTCTGGAAGCATCAGACTCTTATGATCAGATAGCAGCCTGGGGGGGCCAATAAAGGCACGCTGCACAGAACCAGATTCAAAACCATCGCAGCGACAGAACTGAAACATATGCTGCACGCCCCTACACCTCTACACCTGCATATGATCTGCGTTCCTGGCAAGGCATTCCTGCCGGGCCTGCAGGTCCCCAGTCCTGAAGCCGCAGCCGCCTGCGCCTACTGATGACCCCCCCTCCACGCTGCACCTCCCATTCCACCCTCCCCCCTCCTCCGTGTGCCACCTCCCTCAAAACGCAACCACCGCGTCAGCAAGCCCCGCCGGGTGAGTAAAGACACAGAGCGACGGGACAGGTTGAAAGGCAGGCCTCCGCAGTGTGGGGTACCCCACAGTTCAAACTCAAAGAAGAAATGAGTGGCAGATGCTGTGACCAGCCGGTCGTATATGAAAAAAGAAAGAAAAACCGTATATGATGAGCGCATGAATTCCAGATGAACCTTTTAGAACCTCTGGGAGAGTGTCTGCATGGCTTCGTACTTTTGATCTGCTGCTGTTGATCTACAGCCCTCGGAGATTGTACAAGACGCGAGGGAAGGGTAGGTCATGGGCATTGATCACCAGTGTCGCTTAGTTACATAGAACAATTCTCAATATTTGGGGCTATTTTTTGAGTGTGTGCGCTAACAAATTAAGCAACACTGGTCATCACTGGTCATGGGGTAGCAGCTCGGCCCCAGCTTACCTCCACGATGATGTATGTGTTGATGATCTCATACAGATGGGTGACTATGACTAGTGCCCACCTGCCAGTCACTGCTGTAGTAGCGCCTTAGGCCCCCAATTACCCGTAAGTCCTGTGGGGTTGTTACCCCTCATTCCCGGGGGTGCCTCATGCTGGCAGGGTGTGCGGCTCAGCACGCAGGGTGCACAGCCGGCGCGTGACAAGGTTTCCCTGTAGTGCAAGTTTTCCCTCGAGACTAGCAGTATAGGACATCTTCTTCCTGTCCAGAGTGACTGGTAGGATCCGGCGAGAAGGTTGTCTGCCTGCATGGCTTGCAGTTCTCTTCCTCTGTTCCTCTTCCCGGTCTCTCAAGGGCTCGCTACGGGTGCTGTGGTGCTGCAGTGACTGGTTTTCTGTGTCCTTGGACACGTGACCATCCTTTGGGCGCCCCACTGAGATTGTTTAGAACTGGGCTCAGAGTCCCGTTTTGTGCTCAACTTTTGTTGATATTGTAGTTGTAACCGAGTAATCTGCTTTAAAGCACGGTGCAGAAATTTTCGCACCGTGCTGCTGCCGTGGAAGACTTCGCGCCGCACATTCTCCATGCTTGAATAGGCAGCAGTACAAGCATGACACTGAACTCGTATCTCGAGATAAATAGGCAGGGCCAAAGCTCTGCCATGACGTGTTTCATGATCAAGCGACTGCAGAGCTAGCTGCGCTCGCGATTGCTGAGCTAGCTGCGCTCGCGATTGCTGCGGCTGGTGATCTGCCCCCTCACGAAGGCCGTCTCGAGACGGATGCAGCAACTCGTAGTACGTACTTCTCCAATGAAAATTCATTCCATTTCTCAGACAGGGTCTCAGGCTCTCAGGCTCTTTCAGACAGAAGTTTCGACTGTTGAGCTCAATTAATATTGAGTCACTTAAGCTTACGACTAAGCTTACGTGGCACTGTCAGCATCCGCGTCATCTCCAACAAACTTCAATCTCTAAATCGATCTTCGACCACACACAACGTAAAATCGCGCACAAATTAGCCATCAGCATTGTACCCGATGCTTATTGATTGTCAAGTGTGCGCTCGTGACTATGCAGGCGATGGGGAATCTCCTTTTTTCATGACTTGGGGCCAAGCTTGTACAGGTATGCATGCATGTATCTGCCGGCGCCGCGGATCATGAACGCGTTCATGCTCAAGCAACCGTGTGGCTCATCTCAGCCACTGGAGTGCACTGCAGCCATCGAATTCGCGATATAGAGCACTCTTGCATGGCTGTGACACTGCACATCGTTGGTGTGAAAATGCCTGTCCCGCTTCGAAATGCGTTTGAACGCCAGCTTGCAAGCGTCTGTGTGCAGGTGCACGTCGCCAGTCACCATAGTCACCATGGTTGGCTTTTAAATGTGCTAGTACGGCTACAATTCAGCCAGGTAATTCATTCAGGATAGTCCATGTCATATCTTGGATTGAATTCACGAGCTGCAGCTGCCTGAGGGGTGTGTTTTGCGTTCCATCCTGCTATTTCTCCCAGCGCCAGTTGTACCAGCGGCGAGATAAGTCTGTGTGAGGACTGTCCAGAACAGCACGCATGACTAGCGGGTGCTGCGTGCCTATGTGTGTTTCGTTTTACAAGTCAACATGCTCCAATTGCTACACACGCATACCTCAGCACATGCCACTCCGTTCAATACCAATACCCGGTTGATGGGCGTACCTCACAGTGTGGCATAAAGCAGGCAACTTGCTTAGCAGCACTGGTCGCCTTAGGCTTGATTACGGCATGCTGCTTCCACGTCGGCGGTGGTCCTTTGTGACCATGTAGTGTACTGCCTTGCGTGATCATGATGTAGGCTCTCTTGCCCGTTGTACACGTTAACCTTAGTTGGTTCTGGTCAGTTGTTTTGCATGTTCTGTTGTAAGGAAGGCTCCTCGTGGCATTAGCGTCTGGCCGCATGGGGAAGGGAATATTAGCCACCATCGTTGTTCGCGTGTTGTGGTATGCCTGGATTCTGAATCTGCTCACTAAGGTACTGCAGGTTGCGCTATTTGCAGGGGGGCGCCGTGTTGAGCCAAGCAGCAGGATTCTTAGGTCCTATTCTTGACTGTTCGGCCGAGTCACCGTAAAGATGAACTGCGGTTGCTCCACAGTTGCAGGATGTTGCAGATGGATCTCGATCGTTCTCCTGCTCGGGATGGGGGTGGCCTTCTCCGTTTATCACACCCTTGAGGTGCATAAATGCGTTCGATGTGAGACATCGCCCAATGAAGTGGGAGAACCACAACGGACGTGCTTTGACTACAAGGGAAAGGATATGGATTGGTCAGGTGCGACAGCATGCAGTCTGCTGTGCATGCAACAAGTAGTATCGCAGTTAGCTGCTCAACCTCCTTGACTCTGCAGGTCTGGAAGAGTGCAGCACACTGACACTTATTCTTACAACAGTCGGATTTCTCTTCTCCTTCTTTCTTGCGCTCTTCCTGTGCTGCTGCATGGCGTGTCTTCCTTCAGCTTCAGATGGAAACAGCAAGAGTGGAGTCCAAGATGTACGACAGTTTACACTACCCGACGACATGTTCTGATGTCACTCTCCGACGTCATGCTCTTATGTTCGTGCATATGTTACTCTCTCTGGTGTGTTTGGTGTTGATTCAGCAGCACTCGTGATCTCATCTGCCCAGCTGCAAGCAGCATCGAGCAAGTGCTGCAAGGATATGTTGCACTCCACACACCGCTTACAGCAGTCTGAGTCTATATACGCTATATCTCCTTTTTGTAGACATGAGCTTATATCAGCACTGGGCTTCATCGCAGCTGTTTCATACAGGCAGCACTTAAGATTGAGCGTGAGAAGCAGATGGCCAGAAACAGTGCCCAGACGGTGGACAAGAACTCTGACCGAGCATCAAAGCGTAATCCAATAGCAGTTTCTGTGACAGCAGGTGACTCTGGAGCCTCCGTAAATGAATCGATGCATGCATCTCCAATGAGTGAATATGGGCCATCATCCCCTCCGCACCGCAGCAACAGCAGAAAGCCAGACCGATCAAGCAGACCACGCAGCACACGTTCATCACATCATCCTCAATCTCCAGCTTACTCTAGTCCTTTGGGGCAGCATGAACCTGTGTCAGCTTCTCGATCGAGCATACTGGGGCAATTAGAACCTCTGTCAGGTGACCCCAGCAAGCAGACGCTGCCAAAAGCAGGTGCGCCAGCCCTTTCGTAACCTATACTCATGAAATATCGTCACGTCGTTTCGATGGCAAATACTCACGAATTACTCGTGTGTTGAGTGTGACCTAAGCGAGGGAATCAACCTGGATGGATTCTATTCATAATGTTTAAGCCTACGCAGAGGAATGACAGCTCAGCTTCCATCTCTGTCTTGCTCGCAGCTGTCGTGCATCATCTTTTCAATCTGTTGTCACATGTGTTGGTCTCCAGTGCGTGTACCGGGTACTGCTCACTTAGCATAGATATGTCACGTCAATTTGCCACCTGGATGCCTTCCATAAGCTAATGCATAAGCTAGTGAACCTCTACATGTTACGAACAGGGTCTAAGCAGCAGTGATTGATGCTTTGATTGCAGAGAGCTCCCAGCACGAACCCCACATCAGCCAAGCAGCTCCCCAGCAACAACCGCAGGGGATCCCAGTTGACGAGTGGCTAGAAGGCAGGGATCATGTCGAGGACGACAACCTGGCACCCATCCACAAGGTTGAAAGCCTCATGAACTGCATCGCCCTGAAAGAGATCGTGTCAAACGCCCCCGACAACCCTGTAGCCACTGACAACAACAGTATGCATGCGGACTTCGGGGACACCGCAGCCACCACCAACACCTTCACCACCAACACTCTAACTAACAACACTCACAACACCCAAAACACCCACACGGTGCTAGGAGCAGCTGGGGATACCTACCAGAGCACACCAAGGGGGGCAGGGGATACGTACGTAAGTACCCCCCCTCGTACCCCCCGAGCTGATCCCACAGCGCCCACCTCAGGTGTTGGCAGGCCCCCCATTGCCATATCAGGCCAAGTGCAGCCTGTATCGGCGCAGATGCATGGCAGTTTCGACTTCCCCACAGGCGTGAACAAAGTGTCCGCGGCCGGCCGCGGGGACACCACCGGGGCAGCCGCCACTCCGCATGGTGGTACCATGGCCCATCCACAGACACCGGGACAGGCACAGGACGCGGTATCTTGCATGATTGGCTCCCCAAAATCCAGTGCGAAAGTGGCGGGCGACCGGCAGGTGTTGCCTGCAGCTGCAGCCGCACATGTGGACTTCTCCCCAGGTCGAGACGTGGTGGATCTGTCGCCCCGACCCTCAGCGGGCTTGGACGGTGGGAGCACAGTGAAGGTTCGTAGTCCTCTGCTGCCACTGGTCTTGTATGTTTACAGAAAATTTTGGGTGCCTTTTCTGGTCGGTTTTCACCTCCACCTCCACACCCCCACCCCCACCCCCACATGCTCGTCTAAGTTAACATGGGATTGTGATGGAGGGGGAAGAGGGGCCTCCAGGGTTGCATTTAAAGGAGCTGGGGAAAAGGAATTAATTCGGCGAAGCATGCTTTCTTGGGGTCGGTACATAGATAGAAAGGTTCAATATGTTTGGATGATTTTCCGGGGTGAACTCCGTCCAAAACAACTAATTATTTCGGCCCTGGCCGATAAACCGGCACTAAAAGCAACCCTGGCACTACCCTGGTACTAAAAGCAATCCACCCCTACGCTGCTCTTTCGTACCCCCCCCGGGGGGGCGCATTGTCAGACAGCGTTCACGTTTTCATTTTCTAGGCTAGATACAGTAGATACATCAGATCCCCTGTGCAGGTTTCTCACTATGACGATAGAACTGCAGCCATAGACATGCCGGGGCAGGATATATGGACGAAGGACCACACCGTCGATGAGGGATCAACAATAGACAGCACCAAGGCAGCATACCGGGACAATTCGATGCTGGCAGTGCACATGCCCAAAGAGGACATTCTTGCAGCACACACAGAAGGCATGGCACAGCCTGCTTCAGGTGCTTCAGATGCTTCAGATGCCGCTCAGCCACGTGAACCTATGCATGCAGAGGCGGCAGCAGAGGCTCCAGAACGCCCCGTCTATGAGACAATGCATGCTGCCCATGCAGCTACAGAGCGCTCTGAAGTCGCAGCAAGAACAGCAGAGGACTTGCCGGCGGAATCGGAAACCAAGACGAACATTCCGGATGCAGAGGCGGAGGGCGGAGTGCCGGCCTCTGCCCCCGCTGACGTTGCTGCCCGTAGGCTGCAGGTGCCTGCGCAGCTGCCTGGGCAAGTGCCATTGGCGGAATCTGGCATGCATGAAGCGCTCGCTGGCCGTCATGCAGGCTTAAGGGAGTCCGCAGCAATGCATGCTCCTCTAGAAGCAACTGCACATACCCTGCGGAGCCAGAGTTCAGAAAGCCCAGACCACCTGCAAGGTGTCCAGTCCGCGGCTGCTTCACAAGCAGCCCCTGATGCTGCAGATGCGGGCCTGGTGCAGCCCCCCCCGCTGCCGCATATGCATGCACCTTCACAGTCATCGCAACCTCCGGCGCCGAAGCAGCCTGCTGAGCAGCTGTCAATGGTGAATGAGCGGCCCACGCCTCATGGCCCTGAGTACGCCAATGGCAAGTCAGCTGCGTCCGCAGCACGCCAAGTGGCTACAGGGCCACCTGCAGGGCCTCCTCCTGCCGCTGCTGTAGCAGCAGGTGATGTCGCAGAGGCCGGCGTGCGGAGCAGGGACGAGCTGGTGCCGGGCAACGAGCGGCCTGCCATGCTGTCAGGGGCTGCAGGGGACCGCGAGGAGCCCCCTATGGTGTGGGGCTGGAGTGGAACGGACAAGGGGTGGGCCAGGGTCCCGCAGGATGTTGCAACTGAGTGGGAGGCGTCCACTCCTGCAGCATGCAGGGAGACTTCTGCTGCTGAAGTGGCGGCAGCGCCGCCGCCGACGCACGTCTCACCGCCGGCTCGCCGCGCACACTGGCTCCTGATGGACAAGTTCGAGCTGAAGGAGGCGGGCGCGGGCAGGGGCGGCCGCGGCGGCAGCCCCTGGGATACTTCAGGGCGGGGCAAGCGCAGGCGGGGTGCGGCAAGGCTCGGCGGCAAGGCACAGGCCGGTCAGAGTATTACTGAGACTCAAGCTGCGGGTTCTTCAGGCAAATTCTCCGGACCAGGGCGTGCTTTGAAGGGTGCCATTGGCGGCAGAGCAGCCCAGAAGGAGACAGGCGAGATCTCAGAGTCTGGCGTGATCGGCATGCCGGTGCCGCCGACGAAAGGACAGGGCAGTGCGCAGACGGTGCGCCCTGCAGCTCGCCAGGGCAGGTCTCCACAGGCAGGCACACAGGCAAAACCTTTCAATTGGAAGACGCTCGAGGTGCCAGAGAAAGTGGCAGTGCAGATGGGGGGCAACAGAAGTGTAGCAGTAGCAGGCAGGCCAAACGAGGGCAAGGGTCAGACTGGGGTCAAGGACAACCTGCAGGGTAAGGGTGAAGCTCACGGCAAGGACAGAATACAGGGCAAGGGCCCGGCTGACAGTCAAGCGAGCACGCAGGGTAAGGGTCAGGTGGGCCTGGCTGATAGCAATGGAACTGGTCAGGGCAGGAGTCAGCGGGGTGGCAAAAGCAACGCAGAGAATGCAGGAGTGAGCCGGGGGCGCACAAACATCCTGGGGTGGCTAGAGCGAGGGGAGCAGGCCATCCAAGACTCTAGCCCCATCAGGCAGGGCCCATTGGACACTCTTGATTCAGACTACAAGCTCACGTTTGAGGACCGGTATCTCGTCGCAAGAGAGAAGGGGAGGCAGCAGGTCACTCCTCCGGTGAGCCAAGGAGTGACGCCTCCAGTCAGTCAAGGACCCGAAAGCGTGAGTCCGAGGGTTGGGTGGTCCACAGCGTCCACTGCCTTGCCTGTAGGGTATGTGACAAGGGACGCAAATTATAGCCATGGGGACAGGTCGGGAGCGACAACTAAGTCACCTCGTGCTGGTGAAGGGGAGGGGGATTTGGATATGCCAGAGCAACGAGTGAACCCGTACTTTCGGGCTGAAATCAAGAGTCCGTACGCAGCGACTGGCAATAGTTCTGCCATGAAAGTGCAGTGCCTGGACAGCAATGGGAAGGTGCTGAGCTCTGGGCAGTTGCAAGGAGAGCAAGGAGAAGGCGTGTGAGAGTGGGGATGGTGGCACGGCCACGTGTCGTCACTCTTTGCATGCATGTGTGCATGGCGCATGATGCTGCCTTGTGGTTTTGGATGACGTTGTGACCAGTGGGGGGGTTTCGGTCGCTGTTGTTGCTGTGTTGCATGCAGGGCAAGTTGTATGTGCATAGGCTTGCAATCTCCTCATGTCACATGAGCATGTGACATGAGTCCACCATTCCTTCCACTGCGGGTGCCTTCAGGTTGCTTCGAGCACTGCGTACGTGGCTGCCGCTCTCTTCTGCACAGTGCAGAGTGCTCCTTCAGCAGGACAGGCTGGTTAACCAGCAGTTCTTCACAGCTAGGTAGCCTTGCATAGAGATATTCCGCAATTTTCGGGTGTTAGATAGATCAGTGCTAGTCCCGGCGGGCCCGTAGAGCACAGCTGGTTACGGCAGCAGAAGAGGACCCCTGGCCTCCCTGGACTCTCAAGGCACATCATTTTAGTGAGGGGTTTCAGGCTGTGTGTCTTCCTGTGTGAGTCAAACTATGTACCTTAGGGTGCAACAAAACCTCTCTATCCTGCACCTGTGGAGGTGCAGGATAGCATGCACGATACAGATCAAGTTTGTTCGTTCCCTGCTGTGTATGGTTTCTTTTTGTGGAGTGGTTGACGTTGGTGCATGTCAGCTCCGTTAGATAGGGTGGGCGACAGTAGAGCAGGGTGTGGGGTGGGTGCAAGTGTGTGGGGCGTGCTGCGCCAGTCAGGTTACTCCTGTTCTGTTTTTGTGTTGTATTAGACCGCCTCTGTTGCAGGTTCGTGCGAGGGCAGCATGAGGCTTCACTGTGTGCTGCGAGCGAGTGCTTTCAGTACCAAGGGATCTTGTAAATTGACTGACATCGTGACGTGAATGTGTCCCCTGATGCCTCGGCTGCTGTCTTCTGAGGGAATTGTCTCTGGCGCTGGGGGGGTGCTGTGTTGTGGTCTCTAGAGTGACAGTAATCAAGTCCATAGACGCAAGACAACAGGTTACCTAAGTACTTGCCATCAACATGACAAGTGAGTAACACCACTTGTGACCATGCATAACACAACCACATGCCGAGATAGCGGGGGTCGAATGTTGGTCATTACATGCTGGGCTTCTTCATGGATGCTTGTGATCCCATATTGGTAGTGCCACGCTACACAATCACAAATAGTGCGTTCCCATGTGTCACCACAAGATGTCCTCGCCGCACACAATTCTCTGTGCTCTCTGTCTGCTCATCATCACTGCTCTTGTCCACACACCCGCGCCCCAGTTGGTGTGTCATTTCTAACACACCTGAAATCACCATGCAGCTCCGTTCGCCTCAATAGCCGCTCCTAGAAAAACCATTGGCGGCTCGTTCCCAAGTGCCAAACCCCCCCCCCCCCCCCCGTTAAGGAATTGAGCTGATGAATTTCAAGGTTCCTGTACCAGCATGAACTGAGCAGGGTACCTGTCCCTTCGGAGAGGCCCTGCCAAGAGTAGCCTCGCCCGAAATTTGTTAGCATGACGGTGAACAGGCGGTAGGCGCAGGAGCCAGGCATCTGCAGGCCGACAACAGGAAGAGAAGGGGGTGGCAGCCATGTGCTATTATGTTGACGGCAGCGCAGTACAGGAGTTGCTAGGACAGGAGGCAACCTTTAACGGTATCACTGGGTGAAGAAGAAATGCAAGACACACAGAGCCAAGTAATGACACAAGGAGCTTGGTGTTCTATGGAATAGGTCACGAGCGGTGCATGTGGTTGTATTTATTCATTATGTGGTGCGGTTTCTAGTGGTGAAAGGGCCGAGGGCTTGGGAAGTTTGGTCATGTTCGGTAACAGTAGTACTCGAGAACGTAGTGAATGTAGTGAGTACTTAGTGATTTGATGCCTTAGATCCCGCTGTGTCGAGCAGTCATGGCCGGTCATGAATCCCGTTTGAGGAGTTTGAAGAAGCAACGTGAAAGGCGCCAACTCGGATACCAAGCACTCGCTGATGCACGCCTGCATACCAGCACCTGTCAGCATACGCCTCAGAGAATTGTGAGCTGATTTCATGTGAGGCCAATGGTTCTGTCAGGGCCTGGGGAGTTCACGTTGCCTGAAACAAGTCTCAATCTACTCCTGCGTGGTGCCCCAGAGCGCCGCAAAATGCGCTGCAGTGGG
Source organism: Ulvella scutata (assembly GCA_032359135.1). Taxonomy (NCBI): domain Eukaryota; kingdom Viridiplantae; phylum Chlorophyta; class Ulvophyceae; order Ulvales; family Ulvellaceae; genus Ulvella; species Ulvella scutata. The sequence continues at coordinate 10,773 of JAUMHD010016748.1, forward strand.
CCCAGGCAGCATTTGAGCTGTACTCAAACGGTTCAGTGGGTTGGTGCTGGCATGATACGCCGAACGTGGTGCATTCCTGGGGCTCACTTACAGTTGGAGGTCTACACATACCTAATGGAGGCCCTCCAGGCCTGCCAAGCAGGCAGGCAACGCAGACAAACGCCTCAGATAGTGTTGCCAAACATTTACGTACTGTGTGCGCCATCTCCTGCCTTTTCTTGACAGCACGACTTCAAATGTACGATAGTATATATATTCCAATTTCTATTCTTCTGTCCCCTCATGACACTTATCCAACGGACTGTCCCATCCCCAAAATGCGAAAACAAATCGAGCATGCGAGCATAGGTCCTGTATCCAGTCTCGGGGATTGGACAGATCGCCGTTGTGGGCATGGCATGTGCGCGTCAATTTTGAAAACGACCCCGGTACGTCGACTGTCTAAGAAAAAACAGCTGCATTCTTGAAAGCGCAATTCTTGAAAGCGAAAAGAAACAGATCAGACCCCGACCGACTTCCCCGTCACAACATTCCTTGTGTGCGTAAGCGCGCCTGGCGTAAGCAGACACTGTTCTTACTGCCGTCTCGCGTCCATAGGCACCGCAGTCGTAAGCACTGTTCGCAGGGGCTGACAGAACTTGCATTGTGATACAGTGATGCTTTCAAAGCCCTCTCTTTAGTTTAGCTTCGTTGCGTGTACCGCAACAATGGTGTATCAAAGCCCGCACAAGAAACGTCCACTGGAGGGCGAGCCGACACCATGGCCTGACACAGAAGGGTGGGCTGTTTTTCATCACTTTATGTATCACCAACGGAATCTAGATGCCATCTGGCAGCGTCAACTGTTCGGTCTGGGCACCGACAGGCAGAAATACGCTACAGTCAAAGCAAGCACGGCTGTGCAAAAATGAAGAAGAATACATGTGTTGCCGCTGTGAAATTAGAATACAGACTGTTTTTTCTTTCTGTAGACGTTCATTCCCGAGATGGACCTAGAGCTGTCGTGCAGGCCATTCGACGAGCGGGATTACGCTCGTGGATCAATAAAATCAATACGAGTGCAGAATTTTATGGTGCGTCAGTCACTGATGCGAGTTCTGATGTCGCCTTTTCAACTTCAATGGAGATTCCATCGTGGTGACCAGACTCTCACGCAGTCAGAGGCTACACGAGGCGACATATTTGATTGCAGTGCCAAGAATTATGAGTGTTTGTGCAGACGTATGGCAACGTGCTGGTGTTTCCGGGCCCCAAATTGAACCTTGTGCTGGGACCGAATGGTACGCCACACTAAGGTGCCATCTGTTCTAGCAACATTGCACCTGCCAGCTCGGCTGTAGAATAGACAGCGAGCTCCATTGGGACTCTGTGTCATGATGGCCTTTCTTGGTAGAATTCAGATCACTCAACTGGCCAACGCTTGCCATTCAAACAGACTCGTTTGGTTACGATGTAGATCAATGACTGGTGCCTGGTGACGCAGGTAGTGGGAAGAGCTCTCTGGTCTGCGCTGTCGGCTTGGGACTGTGCGCTCAAGCAAATGTGCGAACACAGCCAACAGTGACATACTGCGAGTCTTGTGTTTACCAGTCAGGTTTGCCGTACGTTATCGCACCTCCCTGATCCAAGTTGTGGCCTGCAGAGGCTGGGAAGATCAACACAGCTCAAAGAGTATGTATGCAAGGGACATGACAAAGCATCTGTGGAGATCGTGGTCAGTGCGGGGCCTGGGTTGAACCAGTCAGACATCCGGATTGAGCGGGAGATCACTACAGACAACAAGTCGTCGTTCAAAATCAATGGTGTGCCGCCCATCCTGCTGAAGCATGTTGCTACCAGAACATTGTGCGCTGCATGGAATAGATTGTTTTTTGTTCTTCTCGAGTTGGAATCCTGTGTTACTTGATGCTGGCTATTTCGGTAGTTGCCCATATACCGCCTCTTCAGCTTGTCCACGAAGTGCTGAACGAAAATTCAGCTGCGACCCTGTGCCCAGCTGCATCTGTGATTGGAAACTCAAGCCATGTTCCTCTCTATGTTGTCCTGCATCAATTGAAGCTGAACACGGGTGCAGGACGAAACAGGAGCAAATTGGAGGTAGGGAAGCAAATCGCTGACCTGAACATACAGCTGGACAATCTTTGTCAGTTCTTGCCGCAGGTTTGTGCCTGCTCGCCAACTTCATGTTTTCAGATATACTCTATTCTCAATATGAACTCAGAATTTTCCCGCGGTCGTTCTGTTGCCAGTATGTTGTACGATTAACATGACAAATTCAAGAGGGAAAACTCATGGGGCTTCCTTGTGATTCCCGCCATGGGGCGCTGCAGCTGAAGACTCGCAACTGCAGCTCGGCATAGTCAGCTCATATCAACTATGTCAAAGTCCCCAACTAATTGAACGTACTTCAATGCTTTTGGCATTAACTGTCGGCAGGCACACCGCTGCTACTATGAGTCCTGGGGAAGCTAACATGGTCCATATTCAGGAAAAAGTGGTGGAATTTTCGAAGATGACACCTGAGGAGCTGCTGATCAACACAGAACGAGCAATCGATGATGCAAGCCTGTTTGAAATGCACATCAAGCTCATCAACAATGGTAAGCTGCTCAGGGAGCAGCAAAATGACCTGTGCGCCTCCTCTGTTATCTCCCTTCCTTTGCCGTGTGTTGTAGCACTGCATTCATGTCACTGTCAACCATGAAAACAACACCGTCAAAGCTGTTACTTCCAGTTCCAGTTCCCGAAAATCGATGTGCAGGCCTGTGCAACACAGTGGTTCATCAACACCTGTCACCATCATCTGCGTAGAATAGCATATTTGCACTTTCAGTTGAGCGAATTGGTGAGGTTTTTTGCATGTTGCTTCGGGCTATGTGGGCTATTGACCATTTACTGTCTTTTTGGCTTGTAAATGCAGTTGCACTGTTCTATAGAATACCTGCGCAGGGCAAGTTCCTAAGCGTGCAAGTACTCTGTAAGTCCTGCAGGTTTGAAAACAGCTCAAGTGCAGGGACAACACAACACGCCAGTTGGACAAGAAGACGGCTGAGAAAGACAACATGAAACATGAGGTCGAGAAGATCAACCAGCATGACCGCTTACGCCGTGAAGCGTGCTTGCTGCGGTGCCGCGCTGCGCAGCTGGATGAGACCAGATCCAAGGTGCAGTCTCATGCCTCTGTGATCCAGGATTTGGTATGAAGTTCTTGTAACCTGAAAAAGTAGTCGATGGGCAAGAATGCGAATAGTTGTACATCGTACTGTTGGCATCCATCCCCCCCCCCCCCCCACTGTATCATTCGTCTTCAGTTCCAAGCCATCAAGTGATACATTGGCGTTGGTTGCTTGTGAGCTCCTTGAGCTTCAGGCCTGTTACTTATAGACTGAGCCTACTGCTGCAATTCAGCATGGGCTGTGGAACACTGTACATGTGTGTTACTACTGGTTTATGCTGCTGTTCAACATGCGTCTGTGTCTGGGGTTTGGTCCCATATGGCTCCTGATGAAGTATTGCTGGTTTTCACAGGCTGCAAAGTCACAAGCTAAATTCTCTGGTGGTCTGGTGCATGGCACTGGGGCCACGCACTCTGCAGAATGTGCCATGCGGTACATGTGAAGACATTTCAAACATGTATTTCTTGAAACACGCGCCTGAACGGGAAAACTTGCTCACTATAGTAAGATATGAACTACAAAATTCCCGTTCCGAGATCCTGGCGAGTCTGCAGCACCAGAATAGAATATACCAGCTTGTGCGGGGTGGTAAACGTGTGGCCCACAGCGAATCTACAAGGCTCGTGCAGGATGTACTGGAGCAGCGTGCAGAGGCCCACAACCAGGAGCGAGACAAACTGGCTGCCCTGAAGAACACTCTTGAGAAGCGCAAGAAGCCAATGGCAAACAAGCAGAAGAAAAGAACTGAGCTGAAGGAAGATGTGTGCACTCGTTCCCGGGACATTTTCTTTGCACACACACCAGCCGTTTTTTCTTCGTATCACAGCCACTGTTGTAAATTACAGTTGCAGCTCATTTTCATGCTTTGATGCACACTAATCTCCACTTCTCGTTCAACGTCTGTGCCTGCAAAGCAATCGTTGTGTTGGGACAAGCAGAGTTTTCATTCCGTGACTGCGTTTGCTTTTAGATTTCGGGCCTCCGCTTCCATTTGCAGTGACTGCCAAACTCATCACTGCAGCTGCGACTGCTGGCACCACTGATGCCCGTGCCTTTTGCAGTTCACACGGATGAGCAGGAAAGTAAACCAACAAGAGGATGCCGTGAAGAAGTATGTCGAAGAAGTGGATGAGAAGGAAGCGGAAAAGACTGAGATCGAAGACCGAATCAAGGAGTGTGACAAGCGCGAAGATGACAGGAAGAACAACCTGCAGGCCTCACGCCAGCAATTGCAAAACGCTCTTGATGAGCGCGAAGCTCTCCCAGACCGGCCTGACAGTGTGGACCCTCAGGAAGAGAAGGCACTGGCGGTGCGCAGCCCGTGTGGGTTGTTGTGCATGTTGCGTCTGGGATTATGGTTTTGTTGCCTTTTCGGCTTTTAGCGGTGGGCTGCTCCTGCTGATTGTTCTCTCGTTGCATGCATCGAGCATGCTGCATGCAACCTGACATCCTGTCTGAACAAGCAGAGATGTCTTGTTAGTGGGAAAGAACCCTGATAGGCGCAGGCTGATGTACAGTTCAGTGGTTTCTTTCTGATTTACAGTTCAGAGTTTCTTCTGATAGCTTGTGCTGGGCGAGCAGACTGTAGAGTCAGATCCTCTAGTTTCAGCTCTTGTGAAGTCGCACTCAGCCAGCTTCTGCACAGCTGCAAGTTCAAGTGAAGTGACGAGCCACATTCTTTCACGCATGCTGCATCTAAATATTCGTTTTGTTGTCCACTAACTTGAGTTTTGGCTGTTCTGAGTGCTGGGGCTCTTCAAAGCTCAGTCAGGGGCTCTTGACTGAGAGCCCATGTTGTCTGCACAGTTGCAAGTGATGGTGTTCTTGTTCTCACATGTTCCAGCCTGCTGTGCAGGATGAGCGCGGGGCAGTGCAAACGAGGCTGCAGGACATCAGTAGTGCAAAGAGTGACATGCACCATGAGTCGCAGGGCCGCGCATCTGACCGCGCGCGCTTGCACCACGTACTGGCCCAGCACAAAGCTGTGTCTGCAAAGCGCATTCAGGTCTGCACATCCTGCACTTGTCTGCGCAGCTATCTACCTCAGTTTTACTCAGGGTCTCAGCGTTGAAATGATGCCTATGATGTCAGGCCAACAATATGGTAATTTTTTGTGGAGCTTGTGCCTTTGGGTTCTTATGTTCGTTCTCTGTCGAAGGAATATACATTCTCTGCCGTTTCGGCTTTTACGTTTTTGCATTCCCTGATTTCTGCACTTATTGTTCTCTACTTGCCTGTAAGCAGTGTAGGAGCTCTTTGCTGTGTTCGGTGTCGAGGGCAGAATTCTGCGTCTTGAGTGCTTTGCATGTGCTTTTGATGTCATAACATTGAGATGCCCTTTTCCTTCTGAAATAGACCTTTTCTTGAAGCTCTAGAGTTCTGGTCCAGGTTGGTGAAATAGTCCTGTCCTGCGAGCTCTTCAGTTCTGGTCCTGTAGTGCAGACTCATGAGCCCATGCATTGCTGTGCTGTAATGTGCTTCGTGTTTGGAAACGAGGCATCAGTTGTATTGAGATCTTGTTAGGACCCCGACGTGCAAAGTGGCACATTCCACTCCGGTGTTCAGGCGCTGGACAGATACCTCCACGCACGTGGCCAGCTGCGAGCACTCGTGGACCATGTAGACAAGATGAAGCAAAGCAGGGCCTTCAGAGGCACAGTGTGTGGTCCCATCGCTGCAGAAATCAGCATTTTGTCGGGTTCCCCAGCACACGCAGCCGCAGCACTGGAGAGCTGTGTCCCGAATCGCGCATGGTCAGCATTCGTTGTTGAATACCCAGAAGATCAGAACCTGCTGCGTGAGTGTGCACCCTCTTCGTGTCTTCTGTTCTTCCTCCTTTTTTGTTGTTTTTGCTTCAAGCAGCCGAGAAGGATACCTCTGAGCTCACCCACATGGTGTTGTGGGTCTTCTGACACGTGCAGCTGGCTTGTGAAGGGGTGTCAATTGTGAAAATGTCTCCTCCGACATCATGGAATGCACGCGGCTTTTTGTTTTTCGTCCTGTACTTCCTTGTCAGGCAATAAAGCTGCAGGGGAATGTGTGCAGTTCTTCCTCTCCAACAGTTTCACAACTGCCGGCATGCTAACTCCCGTCCTTGCGCTTCTGCCATTCGTTCTGACTCGGCATGAGGAGTTCATGGGTGGTTTTTCATTCATGTTGTCCCGGGGTTTTCCCCATCAATTGCTTTGCTAGCTTGCTACATGCGAACCTTGACAGTTACATGTGAGCTGCAGTGAGGCGAGAAGGATGAATCTGCAGAAATGGGCGAGCGTGATTGCTTTCAGCGGCAACATGCATGCTCCTCTCGCTCGCCCAAATGTCAACAACGAACTTCTCTCACAATATGGCAAGGTTATGCCTCTGGACTCCGTGTTTGACTGCAATCTGCTCGTGAAGCATGCCCTTGCGAATGAGGTTGGCCTCACAAACACCTTCCTCGTTCCAAGTGATGCGGTCGTCGACAGCGTCTTCAACAACTCGCCCATCATGCAGCTGTACTCTCCGCAACGCTGCCATCGCAAGACAGTATCCAGGTAAGTTCAAGTTCAATGCATTTCTTGTTTGTGGGGACTGATCTGTTGGCCTACAGTCTGTCTGTTGAGGTTTTACTTCTCAGCAGTGGCATCTGAACACTATTCGTGTAGATTAAGATCATTGCAACCTTGCTAGAAATGGAATATGTTCTGGGCCTGTCTTGATGTGCACAGCATGCGTTTATACTGAAGCGGGCGTTACATAACACTACTTCTAAGCCATGACCCAGTATGCCATGTATGTAGTGGTCAACGCACATGCAGAGGCCAGCGCATGACACGACATGGTCTCTGCATGCTTCACATCACTAAGGCCTGGGTTAGGGGCTGGTGGTGCCGGAGTACGGGCAGCGTGTGTGATGTGATTCTGTGTGCAGAAAGGTTGACTTGCGTTGCAGGTAATAACGACCATCTGCCGGAAAATGGAACACCTGCGCTGCAGAAGCGGAATAAGCATACCTCATGCCAGGGAATCATAAAGCATAATACTGAGAAGTAATATAATATTGTTTATGACTTAATAAGGCGAGGCTCGCAGGTACAACAAGCAGGGCATCTCGCTGTCCCAGTTCCACCTCAGGGGTACGACCCTCCTGAAGGAGAGCACCGACGAACAGCAGGTTGCCAAGCTTGAGGCGGACCTGGCAGCATTGGAGACTGCCGAAAAGGATGGGCAGGCTGGCTTCCGAGAGGTGTGCTGCAGCAGACTCTTGCTCGAGTATAGATTTCGTGACTTGAACAGCGTGTTGTCATGGCGTGTCAGCTTGTTGATGTCACTTGACTACTTGTTGCATCAATGTAGACCTTGACACCTCTCCCATGGAGCGCCACTGGGGTGAGGTTGCAGCACTGGCATGTGCACAGGGCTGGAGGCATGCTTCCATGGCATGCATGTGAATACTGTGGTGCACTCCACATTGCTCTGTCTGTTTTGCTGTAGAAGCCCTCGGCCGGCATGCTTCAAGGGGGCTGTTCAGTTGCTGCGGTACATCTGTTTCGAGGGCGCTCCTGTACCAGAATTTTTCTTTTTATGCGGTACTGCGCAGTGTCTTTTACGATTTGCTGCATAGTGTCAGCTAAAGTTGTTGTGGTGGTTTCCAGTTAGTGAGATTTTCGTGTATGTGTACGTTGTGTGCTTCCGAGGCAGAAGCTCATAGCGAGTATGGCGCAGTCGCCGAATAATATTGGAATTCTTTTGTTACTTTGACAAACTGTGGAAGCACAACATTCAAGTATTCTTGCACGAATCCATGTAAACGAGTACTCCATGTGCACATGCATGTTGTGTTCTGCTAGGTGGGAGCTTCCCCATTCATTGCCTGTCCAGCTTGTAAACACTGTGCCCCAGGTGCGCTGCAATGTGCATGTGAGGGAGGCTATAATGAAAAGAACGCGGTGCTCACTCAAGCAGTGCTCGCTCAATCAGTTTTGACTCAAGCGCTACTGACTGTGCAGATGGAGGAGGAGGAGCAGGAAATCCTGGGACGGCGGGGAGAAATCGAGCAGCGTCTCAAGGCCCTTCAGAGTGCCCGTCAGCAACATGCTGGTGCAAAGCGCAAGGTGGAGGCCAAGATCAAGAAGCTGGAACAGCTGATCGACAAGTTCGGTCCCACTGCATCATGTAACTGGGCAACTGCCCACTGCCTTGTTCTGTTGACGCAATGCTGTCGTTGAGCTCTGCTACCCAACACCATCGTCTTCGGATGCAATTCTTTCATTTCTAGCATTAATCTGTGCTGTTCCTCACATTGCTTGAATCACACGTGTTCCGGCAAGTTCTAGTAAGCATACATGTTTTACAAATCGTGAAGCACCGGCCTATCAGCAGAGTCGTTGCAGCCTGCACACAAACTGCATTGCTTAACAGGTGCTTGAACACGCATCCTCAGTCTTGCAACATTGGTGTCGACCTGATGTTGCAGCTGCATATGGATGGTGTGGTGATTTGCATGTGGATATGAGTGTGCTCATATATGACATCTTTGTGCAGGCTAGAAAAAGGGTCATCGCTGATGGCCAAGCCCAAGTACGAAAAGCAGCTCAAGGCATTGGGCGGGGCTGAGCTGAAGAAGCTGAAGCAGGTCGTGGGGCAGAAGTTGCCTGAAATGCTGGATACACTGAAGCAGCGTGCAGTGATTGCTGCCACCATCGCTCACCTGGAGGTCTGCCTCCTCATGCTGCTTTCTGCATTGCTGCCTGCTGTCACATCCAAGGCGGCGTTGTTCTGTCTGCGGTCACAGCCGAGACAGTTGTTTGCTCCCTATTGATGGGCTCACTTTGCCTGGTGCACCATGAACACAGCGGCTCTGGTGCTCCGAGTCCATCGTTTCAGGAGCACAGCCTGTGGGCTGACGAGTTTGAGCCTATGTGATGCAGGATGAGTTGATGCTGATGAGCGCGAGCTGTCAGAACGACGAAGCAGCAGCACGTGAGCTTGAACAAGCCCTCCAAGAGCTCAAGCAGCTCATGGATGAGGCCAAGCGCGCTCACAACACTGCCAATGCCGCCTGGAAGCGTGCAAAGGAGAAGGATATGCAGCAGGGAGATGAAGGTGCGATCCCCACACCTTTTGTTACATGGTTGCATAATCTGAACTAGATTTATAATCTGAACTTTGTGGGTTTGCTAACAACTAAATGGTTTGCTAATATTAGCTGCGCGTTCAAATCTTCAGTTTGCGACTCCTCTTCCCTTTTTTCATGCGTGTCCTGTGTGTGTGTGTGTGTGTGTGTCAAGCATTGTGACATCAACTGGCCCCCGTCTCATTCGAACTAGTCCTTGAAATCCCAGTATAAAAGAGGCATCTGAGGAGCCCTGCAAGGAATCTCTGCAATAGCCACTCACTTATTCATGCTTCAATGCGGTGATCAAGCATTTCTTTCAACCGCTGTGTGGTCCGTCCACAAGATATCAATGCATGCAGCTGAGCTTGAGAAGCTTCCAGAAGATGCTCGAGAATGTGAAGCGATGGCAGAGTTGAAAGTAACAGAAGCCGAGCAGCTGTGTCTGGGAGACCCCGGCACGCTGGAGCGATACAAGGCCGTTGTGGAAGAGGTAGAGGAGCTCAGCAAGGCCAGTGAGCAGAAGGGCGCTGCCATTGCGAAGCTCCAGGTGCCTCCCTCTCTGTAGTCCTCTCCTTGCTGCAGAGCACATGTGCAGAGCCAGCGCTGAAATGGAATGTGGAAGATCGTGTGCAAATTCAAGTCCTTGACAGCAGCGATCACGCTGCTGAGGTACGTGGCGGTGAAGGATGATAGCATGCTCAAAAGGATTGTGCAGTGTTGCGATACCTTGCATCTTGCAGCGTTACAGTGCCATGCTAAGCTTCTATGAATCCATCAATACACAGAGCCTCGTTATAACAGATCAGTGCGAAGGCCAGAATGTGTCCGGTCTAACGAACCATTGGGGTGAATACCCCATTCAAGAGATATGAAAGTACTTTTACTGGTAAAACACAAATATACAAAGCTCTAATGTCCAAAATATGCAAAGATCTAATGTCCGAAATATGTCATGCGATCAGGTTGATAAGCTTTACCTGTATACAAAGAACCTCGCTGCTTTCATCAATGTGTCCATGCTCAGCTGCTGTGAGGCTCACCTGAACACCTTCCCTGCCTTTGGTGATGCGACCTGAAACGAGTCTATTATCTGAAGGACTTGGGCAGTGCCAAGGCACAAACTGTAACTAGATTCGGATGCAGAAGGGTGGACCTGAAACGACCCTATGTAACGGGCTTGGTGGGGTGTGTGCAGGAGGAGCTGGAGCATGCCAAGGCGAACTGGCTGCCGCAGGTTCTGGAGAAGGTACAGAAAGTTTCGGAGGCGTTCAGTGAGAACTTTGCGCGCATTGGCAGTGTGGGCGAGGTGGCGTTGCACCAAGCAGGAGAGGACTATAAGGCTTATGCCATCCACATCAAAGTCAAGTTCCGCAATGAGGGCTCGGTGGAGGTGATGCCCTTGTTCTCTGTGCTTTTTCTTTCTGTTCCGGGATGTGCTGCTTGGGTGGGGGCTCATTCTGGTTCAGTTTTCTCTACGCCGTTGTAGCAGCACATGTGCTTGATTTCTGCTGAATTTCTGGAGTCTGCAACTGCGCCAACCTTGTCCATCTTTGTCTGATGGTTGGTTTTGGGTTCCTACCTTGTCAGCTTCTAAGAGGGCGCATGATTGGCCATTGCTTGCAAATTGAGCTTTATGGAGCTTCTATGGAACTTCAGAGACCTATTTATATGTTGTACTCGTAGACTAGCATACGCCAGGTGGTCTGTGCAAGGTATGATGTGGCCCATCTGCCTGCTGTCGTGGGGAACATGGATCAAACTGTCATAATACAGTGTGCATCGACTGCGTGTTAACCCCAGCCAGCCCATATCAGCCTATGGCCTGAGAGTGACTCATGGAGAACCCTGGAAGGCACTACTGTCACCTGCTGCGTTCAAATTCAGGCTTGTGCTTTTTAAGTCCTTGTTAGTTGCTGCTGTCTGTTTGAGTTCGTGCCCATTAAAAGCCTGTTCGGTTTGCCAAGGGGCTTGTGGAGTTCTTGTGATCACCCGTAACATGTGAGCTGCTGCAGGTGTTGTCTCCAGCACACCACTCAGGAGGCGAGAAGAGCGTGTCCACGATCATGTACCTGCTGAGCCTGCAGGGTATTACTCAGACCCCCTTTCGCGTTGTTGACGAGATCAATCAGGGTATGGACCAAACCAATGAGCGCAAGGTGTTCCAGGCTATGGTGGATGCGTCCAAGAAACCCGGCACCGCGCAGTGTCTGCTTATGACGCCCAAACTACTGCCGCAGCTGGACTATGGAGACTGTGTCAACGTGCTGGGGATTCACAATGCGGCTCACATGAAGGAAGTTGCAAAGAAGCTGAAGCCTAGCGTGCCACTTGACATGTTGCTGGGAGTCCACAACATTGCTTGATTGTTGCCCGAGGTGAGGCGCAGTGGCATCAGGGTGGAGGGGGTATCAGGGTGGACCCGCATCCAGCCAGTGTGAGGATGAGTTACACTGTGGGGGTGCACAAGTCTTGGGTGCAAGGCCCTCTTCCTGCGTTGCTGTGCAGATCCGGTTTGCGATTCTTTGTTTGTTTGGAAACTGCTTCGGTATTCTGAGGACTCTCGATTGCCCAACACGTATGGGTGCTTAGTTTTCTGTTTATTCATTTTGTGGCGAGCAGTTGCCCCATCTGCATTTCCTGCAGCTTTGAGCTTGCAAGGTGACAATGTAAGTATTCAACTCGTCGTGGTTGCTGTGTCCAAGTACCAATCTTACATGTCCCGGCATGGAGATTTAGGAATGTGCAACTCTGAAAATACTGTCACCGACACTGTGGACCAACTGCGCCACTGCGCTGTCGATGTCTACACACAAGCAACACACGTTCGCACCTACATGACAAAACCACACCATACCTAAGAAGGGCTTCGGCCTCAGCACCTCCGAAGGGGCGAGCCCAGGACATACAACACAGGAACAGGAAGGCTGCAGAGATCGTCGCACGATGTTAAGGCAAACACCGGGTCACCAACAGGGACTGCATCGTGCAGAACTGTTCACCAATTCAACAGCACTCTGAGATGGTAGGGAGCATTGGTCCTGCAGCTTACACTGCTGCTGTCGGGCTGACTGTCTCTCGAGTCCAGTCCTCTCCCAAGCGTTGCATGCTTGGATTGATTTGCCTGCCACTTGGATGGATTCCTGATGGACGCCCAGTCCTGCTCTCTGACTCGCAGCTGGACTCACAGTCGTGATGTTGGTCTATCAACTTGACCCCTGTTGGCTGTTATGGGTTTCGTGTATCTGTCACCTGAGACGATCACATTCATGTGCATTCGACGAGAAATCGGCTGATCACATGCTCTGCATCTGCAGTACAGGGCCACAAAATGTCTTCGAACTAGTGCTTAAAGTGCTTGTACCCAGTTAATGCGCACAGTTTTGCTTGAAACAGGATAGCACAATGATTTCCAGACCAGCTTTGCAAGCGCCCAGGGCGCCAAGAGTGCTCGTGTCCAGGCCACAGCGATGCGTGCGTGTTCAGGCTGCTGCAGTTGATGTAGAGGCTCTTGAAAAGAAAAACATTGAGGAGCTTGAAGAAGATGACGAGGATGAGTATGTCAGCGGCTCGCCACCTCAAGGTAAGAAGAAGTACCGCTCGAGGCGGTGGCGTGACAGCGCTCTCAAAGTCGGGGCGGCGACGTCCACGGACACAGAACCCACAGAAGCCTTGAACTTGGCGAAGAGCGCATGCTCCGTCACCTTTTCCGAAACCATGGAAATGCATGCTCGTATGAATCTGCAGCCCAAGTACGCTGACCAGCAGCTCCGTGCCACGGTGAAGATGCCAGCCGGAACAGGCAAAACAGTCCGCGTTGCTGTCATCACCAACGCCGAGAAGGAAGCTGAAGCCAAGGAGGCAGGGGCAGATCATGTGGGTGGGGAAGCTTTGATAGATGAGATTGCAGGAGGCATGATGGGGTTTGACAAGCTCGTGGCGACTCCAGACATGATGCCGAAGCTTGCCAAGCTGGGTCGCGTGCTCGGCCCTCGAAACCTCATGCCAAACCCGAAAGCTGGCACAGTCACAACCAATCTCGGCGGGGTGCGCTCTTGTGAAGTGCTTGCGTGCGAGGATGTTGTTTCCCAAGCACGTGCGCTGTAAGGTCCAATTTTGCGATGGTTGACAGTGTACAAGCTGCAGTAATTGTTCATGTTGCCAATTGAATCGTTCGAGAGGCCTGCTACTGTCCTTTCAGCTGCGTACAGATCGTGGGCACTGTTTGCAGGCTGTCACGGATTTCAAGCGTGGCAAGGTTGAGTACAGGCTAGACAAGCATGGAAACTTGCACATTCCTTTTGGAAAGTCCGAGTTTGACACAGACAAGCTTATGGAGAACCTGTTAGCGGTCTATGTATGCTCCCCCTGAGATTGCATTCACTTTGTGCAAAGCAACCCAGTATATGGGTCTTCCAAACAACAAAGCCAGCCATATATCATTCAGCCTAAGGTGCCCAGCATTGCGTTTTTTGTGTTCAGTATTGTTATCTTCCTATTCACAGGGGACCTGCTTCTAGCTCGAGCGTTTAGGAGAAACTGCTGAGGCCGAATTCCCTACTCCTTGTTGCAAGCCTAAAGCACAATGACAGCACAAGAATCAAAGACAAAGCAGCATGATATGAAAAGCCACTCATCTTTGTCCGGGAGTATGCAGTACTGACAAGGGCTTTGCCCTCATCTCTACATGGTGGATGAGATACAGTAGCATCTCTTATCCTGGCCCTCGTGTATCCTGAATTCACCTCTATACAGCAGTCGTCCACAGGGCCAGAAAATCTGCATACATTGGCATTTGCTCATACCCTAACTCACCTTAGTCCGGCAGCTCTGGAGGGTATGCAGGTGTTGGTACCCTATAGAGTCTGTAAACTTTGGCGTAGACATGTTGTCCATATGATAGAGATGGGGATGCAGGTGTCTGAATAAAGTTATTTCTGTCCGCATGAAGATCCAAAGAACTGTCACAGCAATCATTCGACCGCCACAGGAGCACCATCACACAAATCCATGCACAGAAGCTAGATCGCACCCTCTTGTCAAACACTGGCGCTGGGTGTGCAGGCATCTGTGGAATCAAACAGGCCAGCTGGGGCCAAGGGGATCTACTGGAAGTCCATGTATGTATGCAGCACCATGGGGCCCTCCATCAAGGTCGATCTTTCAGCCATGAAGGCTATTGCTAAAGAAGCCTAGTGGTGGTGGAACAGCGGCAGACTCCACTGCACCGAGGCAGTCGCTTTCCATCCCAGCAAAGCCACAGGTGCCCAGAGAAAGCCAGCATCTTCTACGGCAAGTAGCTGTTCCTTAGCTGCCGTGCAGCCACGCACATGCTTCTGCAGGCGCCGCAGCAAGAAACTTTACTTGGCAAGGTTTCACGCTGTTGAGCAGTTAGAACTGAATCCACACCTCTGTGGAGCTTGAGTATCAAAACACAATGAATCTGTAGCGGAATTGGGGTGGTGCAGGCTGCACGATGGTTATGTAGCTATGTAAATAGCTGAGGGTTGTGCGCATCTACTAGTATTCCATGTGCTCGGTTGATGTGCGTGCGGGAAGAAGATGGCCAGGTGCCAGGTACAGACGGCATGGAATGCACTGTGCTGGGCCCATTCTGAGCGCATCTACTAGTATTCAAAGGCCCAAGGGCCAAAGTGTGATCTAAACCACTGCATAGTTGTTCATGTAGAGGCAGGGATTCATGCAAGAGCGTGTGCACGACGGTCTGTGGGGCTGCATGTAGTGTCCACTTACGATTCTGGCACGAACACGGGGCCCAGCAGGCTGCAGCATGCTTTAGAAAATGGCCAAATCTATTGACACCGCAATGAACTGGAGATTGTTCGGTGGAACAGCCTAGGTGGCCTTGCTGAAGGACATGCAAGCTTGGTTATGCATATGTGTACACGCCAGGCAATACTGTCTCCGACATGTGTCTGACAGGTACACGAGCACTCAAAATCACTGAGAGTATATAGAAATGGGCTCTGCGGGTTTCGGCGTGCGGTTTGTGCGTGCACGGAGCTATCACGATGGCTGCCACACTGCACGGTGCGTGCGCTGCACCTTTCCCCATCCATAGAACACAGAACGCCCTGAAACTGGCTGCATTGGAAAGATCAAGAAACAAGGATTCTCATGGTATGAAGTATCTGGCCATCGGTTACAAGAAAGGCAAACAGAACGTGCACCCAAAGCTTTGGGTGCACTTTCTTGCAAAGTGGTGTAAAGTTACAGACGTACATCCATCACATGGCACAGCAGGAGGTTGTTCACTCAGCAAGACATTCGCAACGGCGCTAGAGCTAGAGAACATCAAACACATGGAGCTTGCAAAGTTATGGAGTGTCTACAAGAGGCTCAGGTGCAAATGCACCAGGTCACCTGAAAGTTATATTGATAGTGCACTTGCTTACTATAGTGGTGCAGATGCATTTAATACTACCTTGGTGAAACTTGCATCGACAGTGGCGAAGTGATGAATCAGAAAGCTTGCAAAGACGTAAGCGCATCTGTGACAACAACCCAAGGAGCAACCACCATCAGGCTTGAGTGTGATGGGTGCTTTCAGTACCAATCGGAATCTTGCAACTTTTGTGACATTGTGACCTGAAGATGTGCTCTGTTCGTGGCTCAGGTGCTGTCTTCTGCCTGTGGCTGCAGCTGTTGGGTTCTCTGGCCCTCGCGAGGCCTCGTCATGGATACTTGCGCTTGCATGCGGTACATGCATCGAGAGTGGCGCGGTACGCAAGCACGACACGCGCACACGCCAACTAGAATCTGTGACAAGTCACCAACCCAAGGAGCAACCGCATATCATCTACCACTAAGTGTCGATGTAATCAAGGTCCCTGACCACTGAGACATGTAGCGCTACATGTCTCAGTGGTCAGGGACCTTGTTTACATCGACACTAAGCCCAAACCAGTCAGCACAACACAGGGCACAAAGGCCTGATTCCCATGTGTCACTCAAACCCCATGTGTCACCACAAGACCTGTTAGGTTCTGTGCTAATACCAAAAG
Source organism: Ulvella scutata (assembly GCA_032359135.1). NCBI lineage: Eukaryota > Viridiplantae > Chlorophyta > Ulvophyceae > Ulvales > Ulvellaceae > Ulvella > Ulvella scutata. Next base: position 27,068 of record JAUMHD010016748.1, read on the forward strand.
CCCACGACCCAGGAACGATGGTCGTATTCTACCGCTAGGAGCGATGATGTCACTGATATAATAGATTCGCCCAGAATCGTAACAAGACCGCCTCAGCCACACACACAATTACATGTGCTTTTAGCATGCTCATCCTCACAGACCTTGGCCACACACCCGTGCCCTATCTCAAACACTTGAGATATAACACCACAAGTACCTCGACACCTGAACTGATTCAGAGCAGCATTTCTGTGTGGATTGCTGTCACCCACAGGAGCCCCCCCTGGAGCTTCCATGCAGCCCCTTTCCCCCCAGCCCCCCAATGGACCGCTCCTCTCTCTTGCCCTCAGTGGTTCTTGCCCAAGCAACAACTCCCCCCCCCCCGACAGCCTCCACCACCGCCGCTGCAATCGAGCACCCTAAACCCTGTCCCCACTCCCACCTATCTCTCTCTCTCTCTGTTTTGGCCCCGCTTCCCCCTCTAGCGTGCAGCGCCCCAACTCTCAGACTCCAAGTAACCACACCCAATGTTCCGCATAAGAACACCCCCTTCTGGCTTCGTTTTGTTCCCCCTTCTCACCGCCGTTCCCCTGCTGCTCGACTCCCTTTCCTGGTGCGGTGGCCTGCTGCAGTCTCTCCTGCCCTTGCCGGGTGGGGACCGCTCTTATCGCCGCCTCTCCGTCTGGGTGGCCTACAGATTTGTTGTGGTGGTGTTGACGTATGCTCCTTGTCTGTAGGGGTGCCCTTCAGCTTCGCACACTAGACTACACTGACATGGCTTGAAAAGGACTAGACACGCCTGAAGTATTTCAATCGTGACATTTCAGGTAGGCAAAGGGTACTCCCGTCTGGTATTCGTTGAAGATCATTCGGACTGGCTTGAACACGACGACCCCACAATCTCCGAGATATATCGACTGCGCATGTTGCCTACGACTGCACTCGTACGCACCGTCCTCAGGGTTGATTTGTACGAAAGCTATGCTGTAGACACTTCCCGTGCTTTAGTTCAGCTTTCTTGTGAGTACCGGAAGTGTGGTGTATCGAAGCGGGCACTATTGTTGCAAGAAACGTCTACGGGAGGGCGAGCCGACACCATGGCCTGACACAGAAGCATGAGTAGTCATTATCACTTGACGTTTCGCCAACGGACTCCAGACCACCCGGTAGCGTCAGCGGTTCCTGTCTATTGTGACAAGAACCCAGTTCAGCATTTAAATGCATTTCCAAGGACTCGCTGCAGCACCACGAACAGCACGGACCAGTAATTACCTCATGCCTGCACCGCAAGGCTTCCAAAAGAGGGACATTATTGTGAGCTGCCCAAGAGCTTCCGACGATCAGCGCATCACCACACTGCTGTGCTACTGCACCCCCCAGCGCGCCACATGCATGCAATCACCCCACTACCGCCAGCACCTTCTGCAACCCTAATTATAGGTGTATCTTACACCAATACCGGCGCAGTAAAGGGCCGCAGAAATCGAAAAGCACCGCAAGCATCAACCCACCGCATACAGGACTTCTGAAACCGGAAAAACACAACTTTATGCACCACTCTTCAGCAAGTCCGCGTGCTGCGGACTGGTTCGAACTCCTGTGATCGCGATGAGGTCTGCTTGACACGGCCCCAGCTTCCGATTGATCAGACCAGACCCAAGCAGCATCTGCTTCCCGCACCGGTTCCATGCCTGCTAACAATGAGTTAGCACTGCTCCACAGAAATTCTACTCGATCATGAAGCGCAGGCAACAACAGCCGGGGGCGCAGGCATTGAAGGATATGACTACCCTTGTGCTAGGCAACAACCAGCATGGCACCGGCCACCAGCACCACCCACGACGACCACGCCCACCCCCAGCCACATCTCCCTGCTTCAGAGGGAGTGCCCAACGCTACTCCGTTGCTTGATGACCGAGCGCTTGGGTCTGGAGTACCAAAGGTGACAACAATAGGCCAGTGGTCGCTCAGAACCTCTCCATCCACACCTGCAGGCGCCTCATGCACGATATCGACGTCGCTGACTAGATCCCAGAGCCTCTGAGTGACCAGGACGTGGTCGATGGCGGAGTTTTCTCCACCGCCAGTGCCATCGTCTCGGTTGTCCCGGTTTCTGTCGTACCATGCTGTATACCGTTGGTCCTGCACACATGCATGCAGCCCCTGAGCAACGAAACTCGGCAGCAGCGCAAAATGCACACAGTGATACATTATTCGGAGCATGGCTGGCGAGGTGACTATGTTATCTGTAATGTAACGCAATATCATTAGAACACGGCTCACGAGGTGATTAAATTCGTCTATATTGTTAAACAAACTCCACAACAACTGTAACTATGTGCAGTAGCACACCTGAGGCACTTTCTCCATGACGTTGTACAGCCGTGGCGTGGATGTGATGCCTGGCACAGACACGCCAGAGGGGAGGGTGCCAGCGAGCATGTCCAGCACCATGGAGGTGGGCGAGCTGGCAGCAGCGTCAGGTGGATCCACCGAAAAGTCGTTAATGTCGCCCAGTGCCACCACCTCATAGCCTGCAGACATACCAGTGTTCATATGACATATGATACCACTGTTCGCAACTTTATCCTATGCTTGTGCGCGGCACTGTGAACACTTGACTCATCTCTGCTGTGAATACTTGATTCATGTTGAGCCTGCTGCCCATGGCGACCTGACGGGAACATGGATAGGCACAACAGGGCATCATGATCACCTTTGTGCTGTGACAAGACTCTGCTACAGACACTCTTGTGTAAGTCTAGGACCTGTGCCATTGTGAGTATTATGTAACTGGCGGTATTCTGCCTGCAGAAATGCAAAACAGCGCGAAATAACACAAAACAACGCAACACTGATGCAAATTTATGCAAGTGCTGCTTCCTAGCAACCTGAACAAGGTGCTCTTTAGCTGGCACACTGCATACTTCATTCAGAATGCGCAATGATTCATTGTGCAACCCGATCACAACCTGATCACAACCCAGGAAGCTGAATTCAGGCAGGACGAATGCACACCATCAGAGGAGAGGTCCTGGATGATGCCACGAGCTACAGCAGCCTGTCCCTCTCGCTGCGAGCAAGACCTCGAGTCAGTTGGAAACGCTTTGAGATGCAGGCCAACCATTGCCAACTTCATTCGCTCAGTCCCAATACTAACGGATTCCCACTTAGCTATGTAGTTTTTGCTGATTCCTGTGTCTCCTGCATGCATGCATGCCGTTGGTCCTGGAACAGGGGCACACTGATCTTGACTGGAAACATAAAGTTTCTATGCTTGAAATGAAGAAAACAGGGACAGCAGGGAGGGCAAGCCCTAGAAGCGAATGGCAGCTCTGATCAAGACAAACTTTCAGCAGTAGAGAGGCAGAAATGGGCCGCACATTCAAACTGCGCGACTGATGAAATGCTTGCAACGGCTGCTTTGCAAAGCTCTGGAGCAGGTGCTCAAGTTCATGCAAGTAAAATATCATCCGCAAGTGCTGCTGTATGGTGCGAATGCACACACAAGAAGCATGTCACATCCAAAAGCACAATTCCTTTAAAAACGGCAAGACTTTGATCTTTCATTGAAGCAGTGGGTGCTTACGCTGGTCGTTGAAGCCACACATGGAGCCTGGCAAGGGGTAGTCGGAGCGGTCGCTTGTTCTCGTGATTGGCTCTGACGGGTCAACCCTGCAGTGACACCAGTGTGAGTTTATGTCATAATCTTTCCCATACAAACCGATAGTATTTAAAGGCAGTGGCTACACAAGAGCCCAAATAGCCAGAAACAAACACATTTCGTCACATACTGATTCTTTCTACATACTGAGCCAGACTTCAGCACAAGGGCAGTGTTGCAATGCGTTGGAATAGCCCATCACATCTACAGATCGAGACTGAGTTGCTTTATGGATCCTTCACGCATGCCTGGCAAGAACATACGAGGCACTCGGTGGGCATGACAGCCTCTGACAAGCCAAGAGCCTCGTGCATGACACTGCACAACATTTTGGCACTAGAACTAGACAATTTAAACCACCAGAAATATTGCAAAGAGTGCTACACACGAAGCTCAACAAACCTTGGCGTGCAGCTGCAAGAGATTTGAAAGGCCTTGGCAAGGGCGCGTATGGTGTGCGATCCCGCACGATTTCAGTCTCTGACAAGGCACGTATGGAATGTAATCATGCATCATGATTGTGCAGGAGATGCAGACGGAACATGTTCTCCAGCGTGTAGTAGGGCTGTCCCATGAAGTCCAAAAGTGAGCTATCAATGCATGGGAAGCATGCATAGGCCCACCATCAGCGCAGCGACAGTGGACGGCAGCACACCTTGTGAGCAGGGCGACGTCCTGGCCGGTGGCGGAGTCAGTTCCTTGCTTGAGATAAGCAGTGTAGGGTCCATTGAGAGCTGCAGCACCGCCATTTTCCACCAGGGACTTCAGATTGCTGCAGCCCTCCACCTCCACCAGGTTCACCACATCGGCATCCAAGGATGCAATGAACTTTGCGACCGTCTCCAAATGCTGTGTGGCTCCTGCAGCAGCAGCTTTGGCGAGTTGCATGCTGGGAAGTCCTCGTAGGGTTCACACCGCGAAGTCTCTATAGAATTCACAAACGGGCAATGTGAGAGGCTGCATCGTCGTGCAGCTGGCAAAATGCGTAGTTCTAACGACGTTCGCCACATGCAGCTGTGTTACTTCTGCCTCTTCTACTACTACTTCTGTCTACTTCTGCTTCTACGGCAAGGTTTGCTCATATTGTAGGGACGGGTTCAGACCATGTTGTGTCCGCTTGTACAATGTACTGTGTACCACAACGTTACATGCGGACAGGTGTGTGAAGCCATTCTTCTAATTGCTTGGCAGAGCTATGGGAGCAGAGGATTGAAGCTCACATGCCGTGCACTCTATCAATAATATGCCTGTGCTCGCATTGTTTGCAAGTATACGAAGACTTCGGGTGGTATGAACTTCAGCGCGAAGGCACAGTGCGAATGCATCCAGATCTGCACAAGAGACACGCACCAAAAGGATTTCCTCTCCAGCGCGAAGACGACGGATCAGACACCCCATCAAAGAGAAATTCGGTGTTGTAGGTGGCCACCCGCAGGGCTCCTGTGTCTAGTCGACGGTCGCGCTCTGATGCGGACTCTGGAGGAGGTGTGGTGCAGTCGTTCCCTGCCTCAACTCCGACTACAGGAGCATTGAATGTGGCTACGGGTGGTGTTGGGTTGGTAGAAGGGGCATCTGTTGGGGGTGGAACAGCCGGTGTTGTGAGGGTGGTTGATGGGCTATCCACCAACCCTGCTGGCGACGAGCTCGTACATGTACTGATCGGAGCTCGCAGATCCATAACTGCACAGTGTTATATCGATATGTCAGGGGATGACTTGACTTGCCTGCTGTGATGTCCCATGAACTGGTGCAGCAGGAGGGATGCTCAACTCAAACAGTTCTAGCTACTATCGATGTTGAATGAAGCAGAACTTACCACCGGTGACTGTATTCCATGTCGTGTTTGTGCTGTCTACGTATGTGTCCATCTCGTAAACATCCCATTGGTTGGAACCAGTCGCCCATGCCACAAGTGGCGGGGAGAAAACCGCAGCACGCACAAGCGTGTGGTCTGCGGTTGCACCCGCCACACAGCTGACTTCCCATCGGCTGCTGGTCAAGGCTGCGCCAGTTACGTCTCCTACTCTGTCCTGTACCGAGACCAAAAGCGGCTCAAACATTTTAAAAACAATTCGAGTAGCCCGTGCAAACGAAGCGCGCTGAGCCAAGCAAACGCGTCGAAATCATGAATAAGAACTATGATGTATCCTTTGCTGTCTCCTGGCGCTGGTACACGCATTGTTGTGAGCAGAGATGCTGTTGAAACACACCACAGCATTTCCGCTTGCATCCAAAAGACTGATCGCGTCGTTGCCATTGATTCCAAAAGCTGCTGTGTCGTTACACACAGATAATAGGTATTCACTAGCCTGGCTGTTGCAGACAGTGAACACATCACTGATGCTTGTTCCTGCTCCAAACGTATATCTCTCCAGTACTGAACCTGTTGGGACATTGACCCGCTCCTCAATTACATAGCCTGAAACATCCTGCACTTGCGGGGGGTTTCCGCCTCTTGCGCACAGAATTCAAGCGAAGCGCTATACATGTGGACGAAGACATACCGTTGCAGTGCTCCCCAAATTCTGGATTTGTATCGCCTTATTGAATCCAGCTCCTTCTATGTACTGCCTGATAATGACCTGTCCATATGCCCCGAAGAGCGCAGAAAGAGACAGCAAAAGTGTCGTGAGAGTGGCCATCCGATAACGTCCACCGAAAATAACCACCAACGCTTTGATACACTCGCACAAGATTTGTGAAAACCACTCATGCTTTATAACATTCTACATGAACCATCCTGCAGCGGTTCATGCGCAAGGTTCACCACAGCCGGCCAGTATGCCGGTCGACAACTCGACTGTTGCATATCACGGAACGCGGCCAATCTGGGCAACATCCTTGCTAAACCTACCCACCACCTTTCCATTCCAGCGAGGAAATAACCAGGCTGACAGAAAACTATAACTGTAGACAAGGGTGACGCTGATCAGGGCTGAGAACTATATACATGTATGCATGTTGACAGCTAGGGTTGCGGCCACAGATAGTAGCACACTCATGAAAAAAACCTTTGCCGTGTCGTTGCTGCAGCATACACGAGTACTCATGCAGTCAGAAGTTTGCCTGCCAGTTTGGGGGTGCTGAGGCCGAAGCCTTTCCTGATTAGGTTTGTTTTTCGGTTCGCTTACATTCGCCTACCATGAAGACAGGTATTATAATGCTGCATGCTGCAGTGAATAGACGAAGCAGAAGTATTCCAGTTCGGAGGTGCGTACTGAGTGGTTATTGCAGTGGAAGGTTGAGAGGGTTTGGGTTTATTCGCATGCTGGAGCTTGCAGGGCACTAGGGGGGCACTTGGGTGTCGTTAGGAGGTGCTTGGGGCAGGCCTGCCCCATGTGGGGGTTGTGCCCCTCCAGGCTGTTCGGGATACAGGGGCGGCTGAAGAACTCCAAGATGCCTAAGTTAGTGACATCGTGCAGAGACTACATCGACATGACTAGAGAATCAGGATAGGAAGGAAGCGAATTGCTTTGATCCTGTCTCTGTGAGTATGTTACGGCTTGTGCTGATGTGCTCTGGCTCTATTGAGTTTCTTCATTGCATTCATAGGTATATATTTGCTGCATGCATGCGTTACTGTGCATGCATATGTGCTAGTGCAGATCAGTGCCCATCTAATGCCACGGGCCTGGATCGGGTTAGAGCCGGCCTGCTATTTATACAGCAAGTGCCAGGGGATCGGGCTGCCTTCTTATGAGGCTTAGATTGCGGGTTATATCTGCACATCCCTTTGCCCTTTTCCGCTAGGCATATAGGTGTAAAATAGTACATATTGTGTCCCTTGGGTTCTTGATCTGTCTGTGTTCCTGCGGGAATGAGAGGCTGGTGTCTGTGCTGCGGTGTACTCCATCATTGCCGCAAGTATCCTCCTTGTTGGTGCTGTTGTTGCTGACGATGCGGTCCCTGTTGGCGACCCTGTGTTTGCTTGCAAGATTGTGTGGCGCGGCGTTCTCTGCAGACTCTGTGTTTGCCTTCGTGCACGACCGTGTTCCCGTGTGGCCCGGGGTGTATGTCACGCTCCTTTGGGGGTGCTGACGCCGAAGGCCCTCTTGGGTACGGCGTGGTTCCCGATTCGCTTTTTTTCGCTGTCCGGTTTGAAAAAATATGTGACGTTTACAATGAATTCCAATGAATAGAGTCACAACTGCGTGTAGCATCTCAATCATACGCAGGCCACTCAATGTTCTAGACTGCCACACTGCAGGAAGAATGCTTTCCTGCTTAGCTGCAGGAAAGAAGGGATCTCGGTGATGGCCTTGGTGTCGTTTCAGTTCACTGATAGAGCTGCTGCGAAGCTGTGCACAGCTTGTGTCCGTCATGTAGACCTGTAAACGATGGATGAACTCGAAGCGATAGAGGAAGTTGAGCGTCGCCATAAGGCATGCGAGCAAACCACCCGAGAACAGCTCGAGCTGATGGCCAAGCTTGTAGGCGAGGCCTTGGAAGTCCAGAAGAAGGCAAAGGACGTAAAACCACTGAAAGATGTTGCAACGAAGCTCAAGAAGATGAAGGTTGTGAAGAAGATAAGGGAAGCAACGGTTGAGTATCATTCATCCATTAAGAAGGCTGAGAAGGTGTTTGTGACTGCTTCCACTTGATCAGCAAACACGATTATGTTTGAATTGCAGAACATGACAATTTGTGGGCTGGTGTATCTGTCGCCATACAAATGTCCATGAGGTGGGACCGTTGTCCAGGTTCTTGACCAGAAGTACACATTGGATGTGAATGAGGCAGCAAGACACGAGAGACTGGACCCCGTGCTCCTGAAAAAGGTGCTCCCTTCCACATCCTAAAGCAGTACCTCTTTCTGATTGTTTGGATGGCTCTGCTATGCCAGGATGTGTTCATGCACACAAACAAGTTGACTTACAAGTGTGGAAGAGTGAGAACGCAGGTGATTCTGAACCACTTGTACCGAGAAGGTCTGTTTGATGTGGCAGAGGTCCTTGCTGAAGAAGCAGGGCTACCGGCAGATGCAGCACAGGAGGCCAAGGAGATGTTCACAGAGATGCATCGACATCTCGAGCTGGTACGTTACCCCTATGTGATCGTTCTGCACGGATGATGTGTTTTAAACACGCTAGTGTCCCATGAATGCACTTAGAGTGGACATAAACACCACATGGATTGCTGTTTCCGTTGCAGATCTGCAAAGGAGAGCTCACCGAGCCCCTGGCTTGGGCTGTGAAGCACCGCACTGCTCTACGTAAAGATGGTGCACCATCGCAACTCGAGTTCAAGCTGCAGCGGTTGATCTTTCTTCAAACCATGGAAACTCATGGCACGTCTCTTGTCACTCAAGGTGGCTGCAGCTCAATGTCATTCATTGAGTTTCGAGTTTGGATTTCTCCTGAATATGAAGTGAAGACAGCTCAATAATATTCAGCGAATAACGAGCCAAGTCTGTGCAGGGGTGACAGAAGCTTTACAGTATGCACAGAAACACCTTCAACAGTTCCAAGGGGAGTTTATGCCACAGATCAAGCAGTTAATGGGCCGTCTTCTGTACTCACATCGTGCTCTATGTGAAACTCCTTATGGACATCTAGACCAGCAAGCTCTCCTGGAAGAGGTTGCCACTGACTTCACCAAAGCCACTTGCCGGATCCTTGGGCAGGTCCGTTTCCGATTCGCTTGCAGCACTCCACAGCACTGTTCTGGTATCATCTATCGACGTTGGGGAGTCATCATCATGCTGTCAGTCCGAGTCCGTTTCATTAGATGTCATTTCGAAGGGGGAAAGGACAAACATATTTCTACACCAGATGTGAGAACTTGTGTGCTTGCAAGCCAACAAGGCAGTGAATGGGCAAGCGAGAGCGCAGATACATTATGAATCATATATTGTGATGCAAGGCGCTTCCGTCTTGGGGGTCTATATATATAACAGGCGCAGCTAAAAATGATGCGATCAAATTTAGCTGATGCGATCAAGTTTAGTTTACGTAAGTCTTCATTGCCATGTGGAAGGGAAGTTCTGTTTCATGTGGTCAAGGCAAAGAGATGACAAGAATCCAAGTAGTCGAACAGCTGCTCCAAAAAGCCACCAGAAGTGCTTAACTGCACAGCAACACCGTACCAGCCTGTGACAGGAATGCCACGACACTTTATGTGCAGGCGAGTACAACCGAGCTCCTCACAGTAGCAGCGGCAGGCTCACTGGCGCTTCCCCAGCTATGCAAGCTGGCAAAGGTCACAAAAGCTGGATTGCAAGGCACAGACTTTCGAGCCCTTGGAGGGAATGAACAGATGCCAATTGAGATCGAGCTCTCTCTAGAGTTCTACTTCCATTCAATTTTTGCTTGCCCTGTCTCGAAGGAGCAGTGCCTGAAGGACAACCCGCCAAAGATGTTGCCATGTGGCCACGTTCTCGGGTCAAACACCATTGACAATCTAGCTGGACTGCGCGCTTCAGCATTCAAGTGCCCGTACTGCCCAGAGGAGACGTCAAAGGAGATGTGTAGAACATTGACGTTTCCAGATGTTGAACGTTGACAGCCAGACACAACATGACACATACTTTGAATGAAGGACAATTCTTTAACATTCTTGACCAGTAATCTGCATTTTATCACAACCACATTACCACACACGCAGAAGGCTATCCTGTGTTGCCACAGCAGCATTTGTGCCCACTGGTGTGTCTCATGCAACACAAGAGAAGCACTGGTGTAGCACCAGAGCCAACCTCAGCTGCATTGCAGACAGATTATCATCAGAACACAGGGGCAATAGCCTGAACTTAGCACTTGAATACGCATAATCCGTTACACACTCAAGCACACACAGGGTTCTAGCGGTCAGAAACACATATCTGTTGTTTCAGCTATCGAAGCATCCGACTGGCAACCTATCGACCAGCTACCGGCTATCCCCACTGCTCTCACTGTCAGAGCCACTTCCACTTGAAGAGCCGCTTCCACTTGAGGAGCTACCACCACTGCTCTCGGAGCCTGCACAAGCACACAGGAGTAACGTTGTCATTCTGCATGTTGTCGTTATGCACAGGATCCATGAACAAACACCATCGAAGAACGTTGTCTCAAGTGCCCACGTGCTCCACCCCCTTAGCACAGCCACATGGAAGCACCGAAACAGTGAGACTCGCAATGTATGGCATGAGGCTCACTGTTCATGTCGCTGTGATCACATACAGTGTGAAGGCTCTCTGGAACACCCACAGCCACATCAAACTGCCAGGAGTGATCAAGACCAGGAGAGATGGAGATCAAAACGCGGTCGCACGATCGGCTAGCACACACAACCTGTTAGTTTTTGTGGACATCGTGAAGACGAAGTCAGCCAGCACACACGACCAACCAGCACATAGGACACAGACCTGCATTCAGTGCAGCAAGCTGCCGCTGAACCTCAGCCTCTTTCATTTCTGCCTGCGCCTTCGTCAAGTCCTCCCTGAGGTCTCTGGTGAGCCCACCGAGGCCGACAGCCGTGAAGAAGTTGATCGAGAAGCGCATGTTGGCCATGGAGTCACGTGGGAACACTCCTGACAAAAAGCTGTTCACTCTTGGGTCTGCCATGTGCTTCACAAGCGCCTGCAGGCCCATATGTTCAGCAAGCTCCTGGAAGAGGCACTTGTAGAAGATACGGGTGGCTGAGGTGGTTTCCGCCTCGGTAATCCGAACTGCAGTGAGCACTTCCCACGATATAGCCTGGGTGCCCAGCAGATGGGCAAACAGCTTGGCGATGTTCCGGATCTTGTTGGTTTCGAGGCGATGACAGAACTGCAGGTTGCCAACGAAACAATCCTCAAATGCAGTGCTGCACAACCACGATCATTGGCTCAGTCATACCATACATCAGCGCCTGTACCTTTTTTTTCTTTCATTCTTCATGTTCTTATGTCTAGCGCTTACAAAGAGATACCAAAGTGAGACACCAAAGTGATGTGTTCCTAACTTGTAGCAGACAAGCTGGCAGCACCTCTCGTGAATGAGTTGAAAGCACCAGTGCTCTGCAAGGGCTCCAGGGCGACCATCGAGCGAGACAAGCCCAGCGAAAAGCCCAGCGCACCAACAACACATGAGTCCGACCGCCTCAGAAGTGGATGATGGTGTCAAACGTAGCAACGTGCAGAGACACTTCTAATTACCACTATCCTACATTGGAGGGATGAGAACGTGGCGGTGTTTCGTTGTGTTCGCTGCTTCTGGCTACTGGTTTTCCACTTTGCCAAGGCGTCCGCTGGAAGAACAAGCCCTGAGATATCTGTATGTATCACTTCAACCACAAAATACATACACAGGGGAATGGCGGGCGTTCACTGCAGTTTCGGCGGTATCACACTTAGGCTGCACCATTTTACTCCTGACGCTTTGCGCAACATGGCGATCTGGAACATTTTTGTTTTTGGGGAAAATACTAAAGTTGGAAAATCAGACAACTGATTTCACGGATGAAGCTGAAACCTGTTCTATTCGACTCTTTATGTTGCTGGCAACAATAAGTTCAACAGGTGTTTGTATGACATTTTGATGACTCTGAGGGCTCAAATGGTGCAGTTGTCAGTGAGTGGCTACGGGGGTTGTCACTGACTCAGCACACCAAATACATTGAACTGGCATCTGGAGCGCCACCCCAAGCACACCTCGTCAATAAGAGTGCATATTTAGCATCATATGCACGTAGTATATCATTCTGGGCCACCACCGGGGCAGAAAAGTGCCATTCAGGCACTTTTCCCGAAATATTTTCCGACAGTCAGAACGCCCTCGAGTTTTTTTCTTATGTTGCACAAAGCGTCATGATTAATACGGTGCAGCCTTACAGAGATACTGCAAAAACTGAAACAGCGCCAAAGGCAAGATAACTGAAACAGCCCCGCCAGATCCATTAAACATGTACAGCAACAAGACTGGAGCGAACGTACCAATAGGACAGGAACTTCTGGCAGAAGCGCTGCGCGAGAAGCGCGTAGAAGCGCAGAAACGTCTTCTCCTGAGAGCAGCACTCGATGATGATCGCACAGAGCTCCGGCTCCTGCCCCGGCGGCAGCTTGAGCTTCATGAGCTTGTGGCCCGCCTCTTCATACGTTGCAGCACTCATCAGAGTCAAGTACAGAGTGCGGCGCAGGTTGACAAGGTCGGTGGCGGTCATGTCGTTGATGTCCTGCATGCACAGCTCCTCGCTCGGAAAGGGGGGGAATAGAACGGAGAGAGTTACAGACGTCAAACAGTGCGGAGGTCTTCCTGTAACGTAGAGGCATCTGGGAGAGCAGCCAGTGGCCTCACAGGGAGTAGTGCCCAGTGGGAGAATAAGGAGAGTGCAGCGCAACTAAGGGAAGAACAGTCGACCACAAACAAGGAAAGATGTGGATTAAGGAGAGTGCACCACGAATAAGGAGAGGAGAGTGCACCACAAATAAGGAAAGGGGGGAGCAAGGAGAGTGCACCACAAAACACCATTAGCACCGCGCGGGCTGCGGACTGTCGACGTGCGCGAGCTCAAATAATGGAATACTGTGAATACTCAAAGAAAGGTCAGCACAAAAGCTGTTGGGATGGAGATCATTGGCCCATGATCTCGATGCATTGGAAATCCGCCATGCAGGCATCTGTTGGGGGCCAGCAAGCACAGCCTCAACTCAAAACAGTGACATGTGTGCATGCGCAACCTCCTGCTCACCGGCACATACGAAGCCACGAGAAGTGAGCACCTGTGTGGGTTTGCCGCTGTTGGGGGCACCAGCACCAGCTGTAGGTGCATCCTCGTCATCCTCCGCCTCGTCATCGTCCTCACTGCCATCCTCCTCGGACTCCTCGCCCAGGATTTCGCGGCGGATGGCGGCCCACTCTGCCTGCGCAGTCTCGAAGTCAGGGTTGAACTTGAACACGTTGAGTTCGCGCTGCACGTCCAGTTTGGTCTCCAGGTCAATCTGCACGCCGGGAACACCATTTATGCTCTGTGCGATGCCTCGTGAGGAGGAGGGGGGGGGGGGGGGATGACTGGCAGTCATGCGCCTGTGCCCCCTCTGACTCAGTGTCATGAGTCTCTGCTGAACGCACAGGGGGGGATGCTGACATAGGTACAGGGGAGAGGGGGTGTTCTGCAGCGAGTCCTTTGAAATGCTCAACTGGGTTCTTGTCACAATTATTGCAAATTATGTAAACAAAAATAGAAATGATGTCTACCAGACAGATATGTGATGACAGATGAGAGACAGGGTGGGACAGAGACAGGGTGGGAGAGAGGGGGGCGAGGGTCCTCACAGGGGTGCTTTTGCATTTGCAAGCCACCTCGCCTGGCGTAGTGCAGATGCACAGAATCCAGACGCACAGACTTGCCATGAATATGAGCACAGGCAAACGTAAGCTGATCAGCTGCGGAGGTGGGGACCCCACGCGCACAGCGACACACCTCATGCTCAATCTGGTCGTCTTCCTCGATGAGATCAAGCTCGGGCTTCACAGCCACAAACCCTTGGCTTTCAAAGCCCGCCATACGGACGGCCATGAGGCCCTCGATCTGGAACTGCGTGCGCTTGGTAACGGCCCCATCCTGCAGGATCTCCCGCAGCCGCGCGAACACCTCATGCATTGCGCTGCGTGCAAGAGAGTCCAGCTCTGCGCCCACCTCTTTGATGAATCCGATCGTGAGCTCCACGCCGTCATCGGTGGGCTTGTTTAGCAGCAGAATGAGGATCTCCAGCGCCGTGACTTCATTCAGAACGTGCTGGTTTGTGACGTGTGCGATGAAGCGCAGAGCTGCGGCGCACACCGGCTTGTCGGAGCGCTTGTACGCTCGCACAAACTGCTGCAGTAGGCGTTCGCACAGCAGGCGCCCGATGTCAGGCAGCTTGCTGTTGATCACCGCAACCAGAGCTGCAAATACCGGTGTGAACGTGGGAGACGCTGCCTGTGCTTTGAGAAGTGCCTGGCAGAGGATGCCCTTGCCCCAGTTCAGATTCTCGTGGAATAGTTCCGGAAGAATCGCTTTGATGTTTGCTGCGTTCACCTGCATGCGCGGGGTGTGTTGGGCCTTTTAAGTGTTCACGTGTGGCATAGGTCTGGTTACTTGGTGGTGGTCAGCAGTCATGCGGAGTGGCGGGATTCACCTTGTTGATGATACCATTCAAGGTCTTGCGCAGCGCCTCCCACATCATTTTCTGGTACTGCTCAGAGGTCTTATCTTCTGCAGCTTCAGCCATCATCTGCTTCAGCCGGAAAGGGGGGATATACACCCCCCCTCCTCGTCCTATGTCCACTGGTTTCCGCTCCCTTGGAGGGGGGTCGGTGCCCGCACCCCCACTGGGCCCAGGCTCACCCCCACCTAGAACATCGTCACTTCTCTTATTTCCGCCCCGATCGTGTTCCCGGCCCGCACCCCTGCTGTCGGGATGCCGCATTTCAGAATCCCCTGCGCGGCCTGCATTCTCGCGGTCGTAGCCGCTGCCCCTGCCACCTTCTTCCCGCCCGCGGGCGTATCTAGAGCTCCTACCGCGCCCGTCCCTGTACCTCTCGCGCCTATCGTCAGCATCGTCCCCTCTCCTGTTGCGCACATTCTCTGTGTGTGGGCTGCCGCCTCGATGATCGCGTGTGTGGTCTCCACCTCGCTCCCTGGAGTTTCCCCTGCTGCCATTCTCCCGATCTCTGTAGCTTCTACTGTTCTCTCCAAAACGCTGAGCTCGAGATTCTCGCCTCTGTCGCCTTTCACCTTCATCCACACCTTCTCGCGAGAGCCTGCCCTGATCTGCATATTCTGTGGCTTCTCGATCCCAGTCCACCTCCCGCCTGCCAGAATGTTCTCTCTTGTCTCTACCTCGATCACTGCCCTTTTCCTCCCCTCTGTCACGGCCGCGAGTGGTAGCTTCTCTGTCTCTAGAACTATCCCTTCGCCCTCTGCTGTCCCCACTGGGCCCGGCATCATCCCGCATATACCTGTCCTGATCCCTCTCTTTGCTGTCACGGCTTTCGTAGCGATGCCTGTCAGACTTGTGCTGGTCTCTGTGGACTCTCTCTTCATCCCAGTCGATCATTTTGCGCCTTGTGTCTCGATACTCCCGCCCGCTGCTCCTACCTCTATCTGAGTCGCTACTATGTCGCTTTGGAGGACTGTGAGAGTCTCTTCGGCGCTTTCTCCTGTACGAATCTTCATCAGGGGCAGGACTTGCGCTCCTGTGCTCAGGTGAGCCTTGAGATCTAGGCATCGTTGCAGAACGCCCCGCTATTGGGTGAAGAGATCCTGGAGATGATGCTGCGAGTGTGGCCATTTACGGCATGCTGTGGCTGCGTCGCGTGCACGATGAACAACACAACAGCGCGCTTGTACCTGCAGCCCCAACCAAACGTATCAAGCGTCAAACGCCAGACGGGAAAAGAATGTGCACTGAAGTACAATTCTTCACTTCTCTTGGAATTCACAAAACACCAAACGGCGCGCTGGCAAGTCGGTTACTGTGCTCTCAAGCATGAAGTACAGAACACTTGCAATCGGTTGTGCTGGGCAGCAATTCTTCATCTTTAGCATGATACTGGATGGGCGCTGGTGCATTCAGACATGCAAGGTATACAGAACTCCAGTCTACAGTCTGGATTCACAACAGCTAAACGCAGGTCAGCAAGGGAAGTGCTGCAATCACGCAGCCAAAATCTCTACTCAAATACACAACATTTGAACAGGGGCGCTGCCTTGGTTTAGATTACACCGTACCTGGAGAGAACCTCTACGAATATCACGACGATTCGTGCAGGAATGTACTGATTGTGGAGGAAGAACTAAAATGATCACAACAATTGTGATCCACCAGGAATCAGCCGGTACTTTGATCTAGTGGAGGCCGTCGGCACGTGTGTACGCGATGGAGGCTGAGGAGACCTCATGTCAGCAGGTGGGTGCAGTTTGCAACAGCACAATGCATCGAGTGTCCATTGCTGACATCATGGTGTAAAGGCGGTATACCGTGTTACTGTACATGTGGTTCAGGGCATGTGTTTAATCAGGACTGTTAATTCAGAATGGCTTGGCTGGCATGAAGTCGTGCTGGTATGGATCATGCACCATCTGTTCTTTGCCTCAAACGTTTACGTTGATACAGGTACAACAGACCACATAATCATCCATCTTTTGCCATGAGTTAGCTGCCCAAGGTATCTGAATGATGCTGTGGCTTAGTCAACATGCACATAGAGCGTCCCTGCTCAGTCACCCAGCCCATGGCACACACATGTCCTTGGAGTTTCGCTCAACAAGCTCCTTCGTTTTCAGAAACTCTATCCTCCTGCGCCACACCACATGACGGGTTCAACCTGTGACACTTCCCCTTATTCGCCTTTGACCCGAGCTGCCAAAAATAACAGGTATATCTCCTGGGACATACTGACAAAAATGCAACAAGCGAGTTACTGCAACCGGCAAAATCTGCAAGCAAGAACAGAATGCACCTTAGCAGCAGATCAAGCATTGCAGTTGTGTCACGCACGATTACACGACAGAATGGTGTAGACAATATGGTTCAAGGGTACAAGCGGTGGTCTGCATGTTAATGAACACGCAAACCAGAATGTTGGACCAGCATTAGAGCTTGGCCTAACAAGTAAGACAACGTCCCTGAACAATCTGAAAATCAATGAACTAGCGAGACGATCTTGTCTCAGGCGTGTAGAAATGGCAAAGCAGCAAGCAACCGTGTTTCGGCTCTGCACAGCAACATTAACAAGTAAAAGCCCAGCGCCCCAGAATACGCCACAGCATACAGATGCATACAACAGGACCAGCACACTCACATGCACTTCACGACACATGCACTACTGCTCGCGTACATTCACCACGCCTACTGCGCGCGGTGGCTGTGGCCCACTTTTTCCTCCTTCCCCTCTACCAGGAGTTTGCAGGCCCTCCAGGTTGCTATTCCTGTCATCGTCTACACTCCTACCGCGTCTGTGAGGCATCGAACGCTGCCCTGCGCCTTGATGCATTCCTACGCCACCAGACCGCCTACCCCAGCCACGGCCCCCGTAACCCCCAACTCGCCCCTGGCCTGAGTGCCAAGCCCTCGGCGCAGCTGCCTCCATCTGGAACCCAGAGGCAGTACCTAGCGATGTGTTGCGATTGTGCCTGCCAGCAGCAGGCCCTGTGGCAGGTGAGGATGCAATCTCACTCCAGGAGGAGGGACCAGCACGTGGGGTGGTCCCAGCGCTCGCCCCGGAGGCCCCTTGCCTCCCCCCTCGGCCGCTGCTCCAGCCAGAGCTGGTCCCACCACCAACCCAAGCTCCCCCGCCCGTTTCACTCCATGCTCTAGTTGGGGCAGCAGCAGGAGTATCGTGTATGCTGGAGCTTGCAGATGAAGCAGCAGCAGCAAGCGGTGGGCAGTGTGCAACTGCACCAGCGCCTGTGGCGCTCACCGCATCCGGCCCCGCTTGAACTGCAGGTGCAGTGCTGACTGCCGTCTCCATGTCTACTGCTGCCACGACAGCAGCTGACACTTGAGCTGATGAGATCGCAGCAGCTGGCTCAGGGAATGGAACTTGAGTGGCTGGGGGCGAAGCGGTGCTGTATGATCCTGCGTTCCGGTCCTTCGCAGGCCAATGTGCTGCTGCAGCAACCGCAGCAGCTGCTCTAGGGCTGACATGGCCACCCTCCAGCGCTGGAAACTGGGCTGCATTGTCTAGCTTGAGGCGAGGATCTACATTCGGGTCACTCCGTGACCGTGCCTGTGCATCCATGCGGCCATCGTGGATGTGGCCACTGGTGCCACCATGCCTGTTGTTGTGCATGTTGCCATGGTGGTGATGGTGGTGGTGGTGACCCATCGCACCATTGTTCATGTAGCCGCTGTGCCCTGAGTGGTGACTGGATCTATTGTAAGAGGGCGGGTAGCGGTTTTGGTGCGGGCCGTCACGCCCACCTCTGCCCCCACCACCAGCATATGGGCCTGCAGAGTTCGATCTCAACTTACTACCTCGCCCCGGGTACTTCTGCTTACCTCGCCCACCATAGCCATACCCCTGCTGCGGTCCGCCATCTCTCCGCATGTGGTTCCCACCGTCGCCACGCTGGTAGCCACCCATGCGCTGGTTGCCGCTACCATTGCCGAACCCAGGCCCACTTGCTCCCATATCAGAGCTCCGTCCAAATGAGCCCATGACATCTGTCGCTTGCCCATAAGGGTAACGAGCAAGCTGCGCAGCGTCGCCAAGCACGTGCCTGGCAGAGAACGGCTCGCCATGTGTGGGGTGTGCGCCATGCAGATGCACACCACCATGCAGATGCACACCTACAGCAGTGGCGTTGCTTGCCAGAGCAACACCATCCCCGTGTGGAAGTCTTCCTCCCAAAGTTGATCGGTCAGCTGGGCCGAAGTCGAGAATGCTTGGCGCCCCTTGCGCCCATGCATTGCCGGGCTGCCGCAGCGCACCCGACACGATCTCCATCGCCGTCGCTGCATGCTCAATGCGCTCTGATGCATACTCCCGCATGCCGTTGTCGTTAAGAGAGTGCACGGTGTGCAAAGGCTGCATGCGCGACGATGAACCACTAGCTTGAGGGGGTGCTGCAGATGTGCCTCCAGACATTGCGCCACTTGTCGGACGCGCGCCACCCCCCACATCAACAGGCACCGCCGATTTCAAAGCAATCATGGAGTTGGCGGTGTAAAGGCTGCCAGAGTTCTGTGTGCCATCTAGTGAACTTACGCTTTCTGGGTGAGCATCCACAAACACAGACGCGGTTGCATCGGCAGCGTGTGGTGAAACCTGACCGGACCCAGCCCAGCCATGCTGTTGGCTATAGTCTGGTGGACCGCGCCCGTCAGCACCTGGCGCTGTCAACCATGCATGGCTCACGCCCGTACCATCACTCGATTGGGGTCTCTGGCTGGGGTCATGGTGAGGAGGGGGACCGGCTGGGACTGCAACCAACATGTTCGAGGAAGGGACACGAGAGGGGGGGCGGCTGCTGTGGCGACTGGAAGCCCTGCCCAGAAGTTGGCGTTGTGACCCTGCACCATCTACATCAGACATCTGTGCGGGAGGGTGAACACCACTGTCCTGTTGCAAAGATTCCCTGATGCTTCCAGAATCAGCTGCCTGATGCATCATGTTCTCCTGCAGAAAATGTTGGGTGATCAGACGAAGATGCACCATCATGGCTGGAGAAGTAAGTCAGAACCTGACCCAGACGACAAACACATTCGAACTGGAAAGAACTGAAATCAATGACACCGATTCATCCTTTCGAGATGTGCTGAATAAACGACAACAGAGGGAAAGAAATAGTGCTGAAATGGGATCACTCACCATGTACACCCCTGGCTGAGATACCTGAACAATCGAGTACACGCCGTGGTGACCACCCTCGATACCATGCGCAAGCTGCTGGTGCGACGGCAGATGCACATGCAGAGGCATCCCATGAAGTGTGTGTGCAGGCACAACATGTGCCTGCGACGTCATGACACTGCCGTTACCGCTCCCTCCAGCTGCGCCTTGCTGCGACTGCGGGCCGTGAGGATGTGCATGATTGTGTGGATGAGAGTGAATGAAAACGGTGGCGCCACCCGCACCAGGTGCTCCCAGAGGCATGTGAAGATGATGTCCCGTCGGCATGCCACCTGTGGACACAACAACAGGCGTCCCACCCGGCACCCCCCCTCTCACGACACCCCCGTGTAGCCCCTCGCTACCCGGCGTGTGTGACAAGTACACAGCCCCTGGAGGGTTCTGAGCACCTTGGGTGGAACCAACCCCTGGCGGTAAGTTGGCATGATGTGCACCGGTGCCACCTCCACTGGAGCGAAGCTCAACATACTGTTGGGGGAGGTACGGGCGCAGGACCTGGATGTCGGGAGGAAGATGTGATACGCTGTGGTAGCTTCCTTGAGGACTCAAGACATGCACTGCAGTGGGGTGCTCTGGCGCTGAGCTCACACTGCCACTGGCTTCTGCAGGATTGTCAAGACCTGGAGCGGGTGTGGTGCCTGCGAAGTTAGTCTTGCTGGTGCGCACAGTTGGTGCATCATCTGCAGATGTCGCTGACGAAGCGCCTGAGCCCTCTGTCACGCACTGCCGACTCTCTGATGCACTGGCGAGACCTGCAGTGTTGCGAGGAGGTGCTGGTGACGGCACTTGCGGATTGCTGCGTCGCCTCTGCGGGCAAGCTGTCAGAGAACCTTCGTGGCCACCCGAGCTTGTCCGTGCACGTGACTGTCCTGAGGAGTCCACATTGCCTTCCACGGCGCTATACAATTCATCATGCTGCGTATGAGATGGCGTGCTCCAATTATGTGCAGCATCCACTACAGTGGATGTAGCATAGGGTGGCACAGGGTCACCAGAGACTGGCAGGGTCACTGGCACACCTCCAAGCGCAGTTGAATGGATGGGGATAGCCACCGGCCATGCATGCGAACCCGAACTCACGCGCTCTAGCTGTATGCTTTCAGCCTGCTGTGCTGAGGATGAAGATTCGCCGCTTCCACTCATTTGTATCTGTTGAGCATGCTGCAGCTGCAGGTCGTGCGCAGTAGCTTTGGCACCGCCAGGTGCAGGCGTCTTGTGTGCACCTACCTGTGGCACTAGACTTGATGAGGCAGACGATATGTGAGAAACTTCATCTGCGGCCGGGTAGTGTGCATTCTCAGCCTCTGCCATTCCTTGGGCACCTTCATGCATCACTGCAGCACCTGGACGGTGTGAGGCGTTGCCGGGAACTGCATACAACTGGCCTCCAGGATACTGAATCATTGCATATCCAGCAGGGACACGGAAGTGCTGCCCAGGTGGTGCCTGTGCAACGTGTACTCGGACACCGCCTGGGAGGCTGGAATCTGCACCGGACACTGGAACACCCTGGGAGTTCAGGAGATCTGCTGAAGACACTGCGATCGGCTGTTGATAGGAAGTAGCAGCGTCTGGGGCTGCAGACTGCGAGGAGGAGTCCGGATGTGGTCCCGCCAGAGCGCTGGTTGATGCTGACGTGCCACGCGGTGAGGACCGGCCAGGCGTGGTGCTGGAGCTGACAGTTGCAGCAGGCATCAACTGGCCACTCAATCCGGAGGATATTCTGTGGGGAACAACCAACTGGTGGGGGGTTGCACCTGTCCCATGCGGTGCTGCAGGGCCCCCAACATGCATGATGTTCCATCCATGAGATGCTGGAGGACTCGCATACACTTCATGAGCTGGCCTGTCTCGACCTGTCTGCTGCTGAGAAATTGATGGAACAAGTGCCACATGGGGGCTATTGCTGCCAAGGAATCCAGGTGACATGTGGGGCTGCATTGCTGGGTGTGCAGTTGGAGATCGGCCTGTCAAGAACGGGTGCTTGAACAGGTCTCGGAATTCTCTTTCCACCAATGTCGGATCCCGCTCCTGCATCAGAGCACAGGTGAAAAGGTGAACAGCATTACATTGCGCTGTTTGTGCGTTAAGAGAACATGTTGTGTGTTCCGTGAGCTGTGGATGCAATGTATGCGTTGATGCAGCAGACAGACAAAGCGCGCACCACATTCTTCATCACACGGTCGATGATGCTTGTGCAGTGCTTCATGACAAACGCAATACGCTGATGTGATGCCTTGCTCACGGAGCGGCCAAGATTGTTCAGCTCCTGCAGCGGGTCCAGGATGTTCATGGGGCGCAGGCGCCCCATGGACGTGCGGGGTGTCATTCTAAACTGCTCCAACAGCTCTGACAGAGCAGGAAGTGGTATCAATGGCTCGCTACACGAGTCTGGTGCTCCAGACAGGCTGCTGGGTGTTGCACTGCCGTCCACTGCACACAGATTCCGAACAACTTCGCTACAGTAGTGACAAATTCGTCACAGAACGATCCGGCAAACAGAAAGGATCGATGAATGCAAGCTCAGCAAACTCATGAGCGCTATAATCGTTATGAGGTGAAAAAACACACTACACAAGATGCGATGTGGTGCGCAACACTCATACGCTCAATTCAACAACTCCATGCTGTCTTTCACACTTATCTGTAAACTTCGAGAACTTATCTATAAACTTCGAAGAATCTAAAAGAGGAGCCACGCTGTACCCAGGAAGGGCACGTAACAGGGGCACAAACAATGGTGCCAAACACCATAAGCAATCGAAAGCATGGTCAGGAACATACCTTGGGAGGTTCCAAGTTGTGATAAGGGGATTGGCCCGTGCAGTGTCAACCCATAAGTACTCCAGTCAAAAGCAGAAAATACCTGCAGATATGTAACCAAAAGGGCGAACGGTGTGCGAGTTCGACGGTGATAGTGCTGCAGCACGTACAAGACCATCACCTCTAAGGCATAGGATGACAACAAGCTGTGATGTGCACCCAGCACCCGTGCCTCATAGTAGCACCATGCCTTCACCAGAATTATGCCCCTCTTCAAAAGATTCGGGCGCTGCGCATCTGGATTCTTCTCCCAACTTTCCACAAGTGCCGCCCCCGTGGCTCCTTCTGTGGTGCCTGCACACGGTTCTTGGATTCTTCGAAGGCATATCAGGCAACCCTGGAACTTCATAACGGAAACACCGACATTTCACAACTGAGGCCCTCAGGGACTTTTGTATCAAGCTGGAAAAACCAGTGACGGGGAAATACACCAGATGAATATTTTTGCGTCCTGTAAAAGGAATATGTGCATTTCCAAGGGAGGTAGCTACATCCGCACACAAAAGAAGGCTGAAGCAGGCTACTGCTCTCACTGACAGAGAGAAATGCGACAGCTTGTGCACATGGTAAGATGACAAATGCACATGGTAAGATGACAATTGACAACTTGAGCACATGGTAAGACTTCAAAATTGCAACCTAGTACCCACCACAATCAACACCATGTCTGCATAGGAAGAAATTTTCGGTGGCAACGGGGTGGGCACATCAGCACAGCCTTGCCCCTGTTCTAGAGCAACACCCGAATGCTTGGAAGCAGACCACAGCACGGATGACATGGAAAGTACACAGCAATACATGCCATACCCATCTGAACTGCTTGGTAAGCATCCACATATCTGTCAACTGCCTCCAAGAAATCCGCTGCATTTACTCCACCCCTCTGATTGAAGCTGATGTCGACCACCATGGAGTTGTTGTGGGACGTTGGAACTTCCAGGTTGCATTTTACAAGCGTAACCTCTGCCGGTATGACCTCAACCTTCTGTATTGGGAAAGTTTGAATTGGCGAGCTGGAGGCCACAACACTGGAGGATGATAATGCCCCCCTGTAAACAGCGTTTGGGGCAGATGGATGACGAGATCGAGTACGTTGCTGAATGTGTTTCATCAGGCGATTTGCCCAATTCGGCAGTTCCTGTGCCTGCTCAGACTGAGCCAGCTGGAAGGTGCAGTCAATGTCTCCATGCGGTAGATATGTCCGTATAGGAACTGATCCGAAGAGACTTACTTTAATCTGCACGATGGAAGTCGTGTTTGGACGCGGTTATGTGCGACCGGCTTGTCACTGTATATGGTGGTGCAGTCCTGACGTGGCTCTTGGTGTGGCAGCTGTGCGGGACGGACAGGAGCACTACAGCGAAACAGCAGGAAATAAAGCACACTCGAACAGATCTGCAAACAGTATGAGTGCGATCCGGGGCACATCTACCACCCACTTGGTCGACACTCTGGCTCCAGCGGCTGAACATAGCAATTCAGGTCACAGGAACGCACAGGAATATCGCTGAAGCAATCAGTGATGAGTTTTTCGACGAAGCGGAAGACGCTCTGGCGGAGGCAGATGGACGCTTCGTCCGGCTTCAAAGCAGAGATGAGGCTATCAGCTTGTCTCTCTAGAGCCTCCATGCTGGGACTCACTCTCTTCTCATAACCAGAAGGGGTGCCAGACCAAGGCTTCGAGCAACCAAGCGCCCGTTTGCTGCTACCAGATACAAGGCGGGGATGCACAAAACGTCGCTCACAAACGCTGACCTCTGCCTCGTTTTTTTGCATCAGATATGGTCACAACACAGGAATTTAAATTCAGGAGCAGGAGCCGACATTGCCGTGAGTAGCGTTTGGCGTAGGGCTTACTTTGCTGCTGTATCCATGATGCTACGCGATGCTGGCTTGACAGCAAAGACGACCCCCATGATGCCGTGGTGGCCAGCAAAACATGAGAAACTTGTTCATGTTTTCACCGTGACGATCAATCCTGCTGCCTGGACCAACAGTTCTAGTGCCGAATGTTCGCCATATGCGCATGTGCCCGAAATATCAGCAGGCCACCATGCGATCCTGCAATTTTTTCTCAGTTAGACGAGACGGACGACTGGAACAAACAATATTTCTCAATCGCAGCGCTTTCATTTTCGTTCCTGGCGCTGTTAGTTGTGGTTGGGTATCGCGGATAGCGCGCCTGGCGTTGGGTTGCGCCGTTGTTATCAAGCACTGCTCTCTCTTTTGACGAGTCCACTTGACGAGGGCGTGGTTTCTGTGACTTTAATTCAGAGATACTGCTCTGCCACTTGTTTCCCCCCCCTGGGGTGTGGCAGATGGCATGACCTCGTCCGTGAATATAATCTCTTGCCACACAGAGAGACAAAGTCGCACAGATTGTAAAGATGCCAAATACAGGCTTACAGCTCATAGGCAAGGTGTGCTGCTTGGCTCAGCGTTCTTGTGGTGCGTTCACAAGTGGACGTCCACAAGTGGACAGAAGTGTAATCTCGGTCAGGTGCAGGTCTGTTCCAACAAGATGGACAAGTCAGTTGTGGTTATCGTCGAGATTCGAAACTGGGTTAATAAATATCGCACCTGGCATACGAAATTGCGGAAGTACATGGCACATGACATGGAAAACACTTGCAACATCGGTGATGTGGTGAAGATAGAGCAGATTCCGCAGAGACTCAGCAAGAGGAAAGCTTTCAACGTGATTGAAGTGCTGCAGAGGGAAAATATTGTTCTAGACGACTCAGCAGCCAATGAGTCTCAGGCTGCAGCCATGTTCACTAAGCGACCTGCCTGGGCTGGGCTGTCACCTGCTGTTTCAGAACAGATTATAAACGCAACTTCTTCATATGCTTCGTACTATGAGATTTCTGATAACGCTCATCAGCTTGCGCGGAGGATCCCAGGGTGGGATTCTACAGTTGAGGTCTATCGAAATATTCGTGGCACAGCAGAGGAAGCAGAACACGCAGATCATGAAAGCGAAGGTACAGGTATTAATGTAGAAGATGTTAGTAACGAGCCGGATGTCCAGGCTCCATCTTTAGCTTGAATGGTGCAGTACACAGGTGTAAACAGCACGAAGTAACATGACATACGGTGTCCAAGCATTGTGAGCTGTATGCAGAAACTGTAACTATGGTTTTGCTAAGAATAGGCTGTCTTGGTAGACCTGCGTTTACGGATGCAATTGTCAGTTGAGAACTGGTCAATTCAGGACTGCCGGTTGCAGCTGCATCACCTGGTACAGCCCCAGAACCAACGGTCCAGCATTTCTTAAGCGCTTGGTTCTGGAGTTTTAGAAGCCTTTTTTTCACTGTGTATATGTCATATGCTCTGTTCTTTGGTGATAGAGTTCAGATATCAGCATCGTCCAAAATCCTATCTATCCCTAGGGATGTTTATTAGTACACGTCTTCGCAGCAGCGTTCAAATCATTGCTGAGCTCAGCTGAGGCAGTCCTGATGGTGTCCATGCATGTGTTCGTGCTTGATGTCATGGATAATGTCATTTCCTATTTTGCTAGAAAAATCAGCAAAACGAAGCGTACCTGTGGCCACAATACTGGCCTTTTTGTACCTGCAAAGGCCTGTATTGCGGCCTACAACGCTTGAAAGATGGGTGAGAGCCTGACGATCACACAGCTTCTTTGAGGGGCACAAATCCTAACCCAGGCCTGCCAGGGTCTTTGAGGCGGGTGGGTGGGAGTCCACAAGACCGAATATCGGTCTACTCAGATCCGTTCTAGGCAGAAACCATCTGCATGAGGTATTGAAGCACTAGCGTGCTGTTTATACCGAACCAGTGTGTTTCTGCTGAGCACCTGGCGATGATCACCAGTGCTCATCATGCATGTACGCTCCGTTTTGATCATTTTTCTAGTTCAGGAAAACATGTTTTCCCTTCAGAAAAACTCCATGTCCAACCCATATGGATCCAACTGTCTGGCTGAAAGACAATACTCAGCTGCAGCGCAAAATGTACATAACTGAGTTGAATTGCACCCTATGAGTCCTCACGTCTCCTCTTGCTGTTGGTTGGGTTTGTTGTGATGTACATCATACGGCAATGCCAAATCCCAGCACATTCGGGCCTTGCACGGCGTAGCGCACACAACGGAAGCCAATTTGCGCATTCCAGGGGACGTGTGTGCATGGCAGTGCCCGAAATGCCACCCACAGCACATGGAGATGTATTGGATGACAACCTCAATGGTAGCTTCTCCCGCCATGCCCGCTCGTTTCAGTAGTACATCCGAAGTAATATGAGTGTAAGGCTTGCAAATATCGGGGGCACTTGTCATGAAAGGCAAGAGTGGCGGTGTTGGAGGCTGTGAGATGTAGGTACCAGAGGAGACGTTTGCCTGCATCCCTTTTTCCGTAGACGGCTGCACCACACGAATAAGGCACATGTTTAGTTTTTATTGCCCAGCCATGCAGGTCTTCAACAGGAAGGGCTTATATCTGTTATTGGCTACGGCTCCTTGCTGTCTGAGAGATCCTCGCGCCTGACGTTTCCACAGCTGTCGAATTTCCGACTGGCCCGTCTGAAGGGCTTCCGGAGAGTGTTTGCCCATGTATCGCCATTCTTCCTTCGTGCGTGCGTTTCTACCTGCATGAATCTTCTCCATGGACAGTGCTCCATCCACAGTGCTACATATAGAACCCGTCGGTCAAACACCCCTGGGATACCAACATGTAGAACTCGGTATTATAGTACCTTTGTAGGCATGTTTCCAGTTCTTCCTGTCCTCCAGACAGGAGGTGCCATGCATCAGGTCGTTTCAAGCTGAAGTTGAGCAGGCTGCACTCTCCGCAGCATGCAATGCCAGCCATCCCATTCTGTCCCAAACACAAAGCTTGCAGTGGCATCGCGCGCGTGGACACGAAGGAGATGTCTAGTCTCAGTGTTGAACCCTCTGGGCCTGAAGATTCCATCATCGTGGCACAGTTCGAGACCCCATACACAGAGGAGGCGGTGGAAGCGTGGGTAGAGCGGGAACACGAATACCGGTTCCTGGCAGTGAGATCAGAGTCTCTTGAAGGCGCCCTGTCTCCAAGGCTCGCAGTGTGCTTCTCGACATGATATAAACATACAAATCAAATGTGCTGACAGGCCTACAAGGCCCTGTCCCAGCCCTCTCTAACAGTAGTCCAACGAAAACATGTAGTTTGAACTCTCCATCCACACAAGGGGCAAGCTTTCAGGTTGCGAAACTCCCTGTAGTTGAAGTTGCCGCCCTGACCACATCCACCTCGTGGCTGCCTTTCCCTGTCCGCCCCTTTGGCGGGATTGAGGCCGACGCCGACGCCCTTCCTAGGTATGGTGTAGCCCCAGATGACGTTGTCTACGATGTTTTTCTTTGTCGCTGCTGGACACTTTGCGACGTATTGCTATGCTGCTGCTCTACATAATCAGTACGCAACGTAGCATCGAGGCAGCTGCAATAGGTTGCACGCCTGTCACCTGGGTACCGCACGTGTGATAGTTGCCACAGAGACTTGCCCAATGCGGGCGGGTACTTGGTCTCCAATTGACCGGGGGGTGGGGGGAGGGGGGCGACTAGGGGGGGGGGGGCTACAAATTAAGGTGTTTCCGGTGAGTTTGCTTCAGCAATTATGCCTGTGCTCACCTGGGGCTGTTAACACTGCAGGTTGTGTGCGCTGCTTTCACCGATGAAGAGTTCAAGAAGCAACGGGCTCCCCCAAAGGTGTTTGAACAGCGCTATGCGTCTCAGGGGGTGGACAGGGTGTGGAGGTGTGTCGCCTCTGTAGCTTCTACAAGAACTAGACAAGTGAAAGTATTTTGGGACTGCGCCATGCACTGTGGACTAGAGCCACATGGTGGGTAGATACAAACTAATTGCATACTCTGCCAACAGTTTCAAGTGTTGAAATACCTTTCGTGATGGTTCTACTTTGTGATGCTACTAAACTTAGCAGTGTTGGTGTTCTATTGTGTTTTTGCTACGTTGTTTCTGGGCCCCCACTGCATGTTCGGCTGGTATCGCTTGGACGTCTATGCATGACTGCAGTCAATGCCCACGTTGAACTCCAAAACTGTTAACTCTGCTTATGAGCAACTGCCAGTCCTTTTCCTGCCAGATGCAGTAGCGTTGAACTCATTTTCTCACTCATTGTGTGTTGCATGCTATAGCTGTCTTCCATTGGTTTTTAGGTCAAACGTACCCATTGTTCCTCTGCGTGTCCTTCTGATCTTCATGCATTGGGAAACCTTGCTAAAAGTACAATTCAGGTGTCTGTTTCCTGAAAGATTCTAGAAGTGTTGGAATGAACGTTGCAGATTCAAACTTATGTGCTGCAGGGACGATGTGTTGCCTTGCAGAGTGTATCTACGCCACTGTGCACTTTCAGCACAGACACTGTCATCAGAGGCTCATGAGAGCTTTCTGGATCACACATACCTGGCAGACAGGTATGTAATACACTGGATCAACAAACAAATGCACTGCCAGCCAGCAATCATGTGTGGCTATTAGAGCCGTACAACAGCCCTGGGCGCTATGCTCCTAAAGCGCTGCTGTGCAGTGGCATATGGTTCTCATGCTTTGTGCCTCGTGCTGTGCTGCTCGCTTTGGACATTGTAGTGCTTGCTGTGCGGTTGCTCCTTGGGTAGTTGAGCAGGCTGCAACCCTTCTGGGATCACCTGAACCACCTGGGATCACCTGAACCACCTGGGATCACCTGAACCACCTGGGATCACCTGAACCACCTGGGATCACATGTGTTCCACTGAGCTTCTGGGATCACCAGAGCTCAGATAAGCAGTGCTTTGCTGGCTTTCCTGCCTCTGAACTGTAGTTAGCTCTGTCCGCCGCAACAAAGTGGTCAAGGTTCTGGTCTTTTGCAGGAAGACAACAGTCAGGGAGCACCTAGCTGCTAACCCGGACATTCTGCAAGAGCTTCCTCCTGCTGCCATTGCTGATCGTTACTGTGGATGCTGAAAGCGGTGTCCTGTGATGCTAGCACAGCCTCAGAAGAAAGAAAATGTGTATTCACAGTATTCACTGTATGCCTTGCAGGATACATGTACTTCAACGGACGTAATATGATCGCAGTTCTTACAACCAATGAATTCATTAGCTGGAACTGTTCAAACAGTTCCAGAACATCACTCACTATTGGCTAGTGAGTACTACAGTGAGTACTATAGTGAGTACTATAGTGAGTACTATAATAATCTGTATCACTCCTGTTTGTGCATTTCAACTTGGTTTAGCAGACTGTGCAACAATGAAAAGCATCTGCATGTTGTCTGAGTTCAAATGTGACGTTCAGTTCAAAAGGTGATGTCGACAGAGAGGTGAGCGCAACAGGACAGGTTGTGGGGCAGTGCTCCACTACAGGCCCACTCGGATGATTCTATTTGACAGCCGAAACATACTCCCCAAAACCTAGAACTCCGTACTATCTCACAGATCTGTGGAGGGCCCTCATGCAGAGCCTCCTCACAGAATGGCTGCCTGAGTGTTTGGGGAGGCAGCAGGACCCTGCACTCGCATGTACATGTTTCAAACTCAGACGCAAACGTCTGGTATGTGAATACATTCATTGTTCTTCTCAATACACTGCTCATCGCTGGGGTGTTACATAGCAGGTTCCTTTCGTGATGGTAAATGTTGTGTCATGTAAGTTTAAAAGTAGGTTTTTGTGCATGTGCTGTCTGGCTATTTTGATTCTTGCCCATGTTTCTCCTGAATGGTTCGTGAGGTGCTGTGTACACATGGTTGACTCCGGCAAGCTGTCCTCTACGCTGTGTACCATGCAGAAGGCTGGTGGACATGTACGGTTACAGGTTGACCGATCTGTGAGCTGTTCCGTGCTTTCCTGTGGAGCCTGTTGTCTGTGAACCGTGAGTTGTGCATCGCCGCAGGCGACGCAACTGGTCGCACTCGTTCTGTTTTTCTTTCTCAGCTTGTACATAACTATAAAATTGTCCATTTCTTGGACACAAAGCAGTTGCAACAAAAACACTCATCGTTATCAGCTGAGTATGTCCGCAGTGCCCATTTTTTTTCAGCTTGACATCAAACAAGCTATACGGGAAGAAGCCATGCTCAAAGCGGTTCTTGACGCAGTGGCATTGTCGGTCATGCACGAGTGCGGGCTCACGTGCTAGCTGCAGTGCATGAAAGCAGCGACCTTGATGCTGTGGTGGCAGTCTACTGCACAGCGCCACTGCCTGTTGCCGTCTGTGGCATGTGTAGGTTACAACTGACTATACATTGAAATGGGACCTACCAGCCTCGCACTTTAAACCGCCACACAGGAACTCACAGCTAGTACACTTTGACACCGACAGAAATTGCCCATTTCGCTTGAGATTTCGGGTGCAGGCCATGCCCGTCCAGTTTAAGGATGACAAGGCAGGCAGGCTGCCTCCGATGCCCAAAGCCTACACTGTCTCGTACATGACACAAACGTCGCACAACGCCTTGTTGAATAGAAGCTGCATGCGTGGACAACAAGCTTTATATACGCCTGTACAGGCCATACAGCACCGCCATCGCCACACCATGGCACGCCCTCAGCTACCAGCATGCACACATGCCAAGACTACCCAGGCGGAACAGCTGCTTCAATTGGCCGGTGTGTCCTCCTCGGGCCAGCCAGTGCCACACGCCCCGGGGGTGGGGGAAGCGCAGGTGGCCTCGCTCTGTGCGTACAGCGAGGGCTCTGGGGAGGGGGGGCCCTCCGCATCTCCCACGCATGCCTTCGCAGGCTTCCGAATCGCCAACTTAATTGGCGGTGGTGGCCAATCGGGCGGTTTTGGAACAAAACCGCCCGGGGGGTAGCTTGGTCCATTACTACTGAAACGTCCGGGAGGGGGTAGGGAGTGGCAGGGAGGGCAGTCGGGGCGCCCGCTGGCAGTAGGGGGGCAGTAGGATATCCACACAAGGTGGGGGCCCTGCATCAGCACCAAGGGTTGGGGCTTGGTGCACAGCATGACGTCACTGCTGGCACGATCACGGCGCTGGGTGCTTTGCAACGTGGCAGCCCCAGGCGCATATACCCAGCATCATCATCGCAACAGCATGCATGCCCAGGAGGCGAGTGACGGCTCAGGAGGGGAAGGGCGCACATGCCACGTGAAGACCCCTTTGCTTGCTCCGAGAACTCCTGGGGACAAGGGGGGGAAGTGGGGCGAATCCAGGGGACTGGGGCTGCTGAGTGAAGGCAC